>CANUEX010005494.1:145000-148000 GCA_948099535.1 Jatropha multifida
AAACCAACTATTTTCTTTAGAACATAGGCTAAGTGAATAATGTGAATGAAACTTACATGTTTAAAGGGATGTATTGCGTTAGGATTGTGTAAGATTTTAAAACAATTATTGAGTTTGAGGGAATTGAAAGATTTCTTAAGATTTCCACAAATTTCACTGGAATTTTACATGTAATTTTATGAAAATAATGAGACTTTTTTTTTATAGATTTTGATTGATTTTGATGGAATTACTGTGACTTTTACATATCTAATCAAAATTAATTTTAAGACCTAATTAAACAAATTAAAAGATTTGGAGCCCAATTGAAAAACTGAAAACAATGAGGGACCAAAAAACAAATGCCTCATCTTCTCCAAAATTTCATTAAAACCTTATTGTCATCAACAGTAAAAGGCCTGTGATGGCCAACGTTGCCGGCCGTCATCTTGTGCTCCTAGAACAGTCGTAATGTGATCAGAAGACCACATGCTTCTTGTCTCTTCACTGAACAATGATTGTCTCATTAGAAAATCGCAAGTTTAAATAAATAAATAAAGGCCTAATGACAAAAAAAAAATATGAACTTTGGCTTTTTTAATAATTTTAACATATTCTTTTAACTGCTATAATCAATACCGTGAATTAATATTTTGTTAACAATTGTGGCCTCCGTCCCTCCACCATTAGTATTGTGTTGATGTCATTGTTGATGGAACCCACAACATGACACATAATTAGATAATTGTAAAATCCACTACCTCAAGAATTTACAAGAATATCAATTGGAACGACGCCATTTCTGTCCTTACGAAGTAAAATAGAGTAATGTTGTCGTTCTATCTTAGCCCAAGGACAACCTTTCTCTTTTATTTTTGAATCTCCAAATATTTTCAGTCCCAAAAATATCCCCATAGCAATCTTGCTTGTCTTATCTTCTATGAAATTGAAGGAAGTTAAAATCAAAGTCGCTCCTTTCAATTTTTGTTCTTCATTGACGAACAATTTCATCTCTTAGTCTTTCCTCTTTTTTATTTCGTTGACGAAGGACTTTTGTTTCTTGTGAGATGAATTCAGCACCATGATTGATATGAGCAGAGTGTCAAAAATATTTATAAGCTCTAATCCTCGAGTACTTTGTGGGCATGTAAATATTTTGGGATTCAAAAATAAAAGATAGAGGTTGTCGTTGGGCTAAGATAGAACGACGTTGTTTCTCTGTTTTATTGGGCAAGGACAGAAATAGCGTCATTCCAATTGATATTCTTGTTAATTCTTGAGGTAGCGAATTTTATAGTCATCTAATTACATGTCATGCTGTAAATCCCATTAATGGCCACACCAACACAACACTAACAGTGGAGCGACAGAGGCCACAATTGTTAATAAAAAATTAATTCACGGTATCAATTGTAGTAATTAAAAAATAGATTAAAATTGTTAAAAATGTCAAAGTTTAGATTTTTTTTGTCATATATATATATATATATATAACTAAAAATCAACAACCACCGCGAGCCAGAACCTGGGTCAACTGTCAGAGTTCGCTCCATTCAATTAATTGAAACCAATCCATAGCTTGTCGTTTGCAGCTCACGGCGCCTGATGGTTCGACCACAATAATGGCAGATTGTATTCTTTAGTTCATTGACTATTTTAAAGCTTTTTCAATTTTTTTATTTGATTAAATCATTATTTAATTGAAATCAATCCAAAAAATTCTAAAAAATAATTAAATTAATTTTGAAAATTTGCAGCAGCATTAATATTAGTTTTTATCAAAATATCAAATTCTCAACACATGAATTAATTTGAAACTAATCTAATAATTTATACATTATTTTATATCTTAATGAGTAGAGATGAGAGTAGTACAAGTATTTTGGGATGCTCGCTCTGCTCTGAGCCGTTTAAAGAGGATATGGATAGTTATAAATAGGTTTGAAGCAAATATAGATAGTGAAATTACTACCTGTAATGAGTAGTGAAATTACAACACATAATGCATATAGGTAGGGTACATGTATGTGGATTTGGATAACCGCTACCTGTTAATCACTATATTAAACAGGTTCGATAGTGGGTACCTGTGGATGCTCTGTCCATTATTAGTAAAAAATATATTTTAAATAAGTTTGAATTTGAATAATTAAGATTTGCAGTTACCCTTTTCGTTTAAGAGGTACTTTAAACGAGTTTTGGACATATATGGATTGTAAAATTTAAAGGAGTTCAAATACGAGTATTAAATGAGTATTTAAATAAATTTAAAATGGATACATTTAAAATTCATGGGTATCCGCTCTGCTTCCATCCTTATTAAGGGGTGGATTGGGTTAATACTCTATTAGATTTTAAAAGATTTTTGAAGTCATTGGATTGGAGGATAGATTTGTAAATGACTCTTTTATTCGTACTAGCCCTTCTTTATGACGTGCTTTGCATGTCGACAATACTGGTTATATTTTCATTTTTTATGCTATTTTAATTTTTTATCTATATAATATCAAAATGAAACTTTTTGTTTAGATTAAAATAAATAAATTGGTTAACTTGTATTAGACTTTGCCATATAAGCTATTTCTTATGTGCTTGATTTTATTTTTTTATAATGAAGTGGTCTCAAAATAAAGTTCAACTCAATCCTTATCTATATATAATCTTTTAGTTTTTAATTTATAAATACAGATTCTTAAAACTATATTAGGCGCTAAAAAAGAAAATGAAGTTATCACTAAATCCCTAACTCTTGCCCTCAATTCCAAATCAATATTTGATATACAGCTATAATGAAAAACAATAATAATTTTTTTTATTGGTAGTATAATAAGATGGTCCAAACTAATAATGGTAATCATTTTGACTATAATGATAGTATTACTGTCATGACCCAAAACCATGGGCCAGACCGGCACTAGGACCTGGGTAAGCTTAAGGCCCCCGAGGCCCGTAGTAAGCCTAATCTCTGATTTCAACACCATAATTACATGAAAATATTCTACAAGTTGGCCCATTATATTT
>CANUEX010005502.1:0-64698 GCA_948099535.1 Jatropha multifida
AAACTCACCCCCTTCCATAAATATTTTTCAGGTAATAGAAGTACTGTTGATCCATAAGACTCTGCTTTCTTCTTCGCAGAGAAGTGATCATGTTAGTATACACTCTCTAGTAATATTTAGAATACTCCGCATATTTTATTTTACTCCGCAGTTAGGGTACTTAAATAAATATTGGGTTGTAATAGAATTATCATGTGATTATAAATAAATTGTGGAGTGTAAATGACTATTTGGGAGACTGTATAATATGAATAGTTTGAACATATTATGACAAATAAATACTTGTATGAGAAAATATTTTTATTATATGGATGTGGGCCCAAGCTGGGAATAGTACTTAATACTAATGCTGGGTAAAAAAATTATTAACTCTGATTGTTTTATGAAAATGTCATAATATGGGATTACTACTCCGATAGTCAAATGATAATAGGGATGGATTTTGATAGTTTAGGCTTACTACGGGCCTCGGGTGCCTTAAGCTTACTTAGGTCCTAGTGCCTGTCCGGCCCACGATTTTGGGTCGTGACAATATATATATATACACCGTATTTATAAATTTTATATATATATATTATGTATTTAATTGATTTTATATTATTTATTAATATAGTATATATATCGTATTTACTGTCGTTATTATCGTCCTCACCGGTGATTATTTTCGTTGTTAAATCACATAAGTTGTATAGAAATTTACTTTTTTAAATTTCGTGTTTCTTTGTTTTCTTTCTTTTAAGATTTCATTTTTTTTGTCTTTTTTTTTTTCAGCGTTTTCTTTTTTTCTCTTAATTTTAGTATTTTTTTTAGCGTTTTCTTATTTTTCTCCTATTTTTTAGTGTTTCTTTTTTTTACAGCGTCATATTATTTGAAATTACTTTGAATATTTTTATTTTTTATTTGATCAAATGTGTTAATTTTTTAATTTTTAATATTTTATGACATTTTTTAAAAACTGAAACACATGACATTTGCATAATGGGCTTATTAACTAAGGTCCAAAACATTAGAATTTAGAATAATCTAAACAAAACAAAGCCCATTAAATCCATAAACTAAAGTTTGAAACTTGGGAGGTTACAATTAAGACTTGAAGCCCACCTTCAAATCAATTGCCTAATTCATAACTATGCAAATCAAATGTGCAAGTCGCTAATAAATGACCAGACAATGGAATTGTTATTTTTTTTTAAAGAACAGTGTTCCAATAACGAAAGCGAGCATGAATTTTTTAATTCAATTTAGAATGATAACCAATAATTAAGGATTAATAAGGTGATTAGCATCAAATTTGCATGTTACGAAAAACATGATTGATTAATTAATTAATTTGAAATGATAATGTGATAAATTAAAATTACAATTTTCTACTTAATTACTTGCATCACATGCAACTTTTAATTTTTAAATTAAGGCTTTACATTGGATAGCTATCTCTAATTAACTAGAAGCCTGTGTTTTTTGCGAATTGCTTTTTTACTTTATTATTATAAATTATATTTATTACTTTTTTTTGCTATATATATAAAAATAAATATTTCTAAAAAAAATAAATCTTACATTTAAAAAAATAAAGAAGTAAAGAGATAAAATATTATTTTAACTATAAATGATAAAGTATCTCAATTTTTTTATTCATTAAATATATTTATTTTTAATTTATCAAATTATTTTGATATTTTAAAATATATTTATTGAATTTAATATTTCCTTACTATATTTATATAAAAGAGAATTCACTTTGATTTAAATGGTAAAATAATAATAATAATAATAAATAAATAAATAAAATTATTATATTTCTTTTTTTAATTTATTAATTCAGTTTTAGTGAAACTCTTTGAAAATTCAAATGCTAAATTATATTTATTATTATAATAATAATTACATGAATTAAATTATTATAAGTAATTAATATATATATACACATGAAGCAATAAATAAAAAATTTATAGTTTTATATGATTTGTTAAAAATATAATATATTTTAAAAAAATATAAATGATTTATATTTAGCTTTTCTTTCCGTTCTACTCCATCAATATAAATTTCTCATACCTATAACTGCATAGGTATGACACATGACAAAGAAAATATTATTAAATAAATAAAAACTAAAAATAAGAGAAATTATGGGATGCATAGGAAAAAAAATTGTAAAAAAAGAAATAAAGAGTTAACATTATCTTAATAAGAGGAAAATGCAACAATGTAAAGTAAATAAAAAAAACACAATTAAAACTTAGAGAATCGTAAAATAATAAAAAAAAAAAGAAAAAAACTACCAAGAAAGAAAATAAAAGGTATATAGGATAGAAATAGGTCTATATATAAGGAAAAAAAATTCAAAGGTTTTAAAGTTTCAATTATAAAATTTAAAAATTTTAAAAAATTAAATATTTAAAATTTTAGATGTATATTAGATTAGATATGAAAAGAAATGCTTACAAATTAATTAAAGATTTAGAAAATTTGTAAAAAAAAAGAAAAAGTGACATACTCAGTAGAGAATTTTATATATAGAGAGAGAGATGTGTATCTTCCAAGTGTTGTAATTAAGGGACACCAAGTTGCTGCAATTTCATCATCAGGCACGTCATTATATGATCAGAAAGACAATAAAATATTATTTATAGATGACCTCATTAATTTAATTTAATTTGATTTAAATATATTAAAAAAAAAGTATAATTGTTTTATGATTAAGTTAATCACTGTTCCCTTTAAGGATTGTAATTTGAAGAAAAAAGCTGATGGGGTGGCAAAGGAAAATTACATTGTTGTTTATAGGGGAAGAAGGGATCTTTTAATTTTTAATGCAAAACAAATAAATGTCTCTGCTGTGATTGGTACATTCCATGGAATCTTCCAATGTTATGGCAAATACTTCTCAATTTAAAAACCAGACAAGAGAGGGATATGCCAACCACCAATATCTCTCTCTCCTCCATTCGCAAAAATATAATTAACTAATAATAATTATTATTTTGCATTAAATCAATATATTTATCTTTTCAACTATGCATATGCATAGCACTTCACTTATTTTATTAAGACATCTAAATTCTACCAAGTTATTATTTTTTAATATTTATGTGAAATTATTTATTTTTTCATCGATGGTAAAAGAAGTGAATTTAATGCACCCCGAGATATAATTTAATAATAAATACCTATATGACTTAACAATGATCATTGACAGCTATATATAACAATTTCTCACACATAGAGTAAACAAATCGATGACTCAATAATATATGATATGATTTAATTTTTTGCTTGCTTTTTATAATATTATAGAAATTTAAAAATTTATTCAAAAGTCATTTTAATAAATATTTGCATTGGCAACATAAAATATCTGCAGCCCACTTTTGAATCTACATATTTTAATTGGAATTGAAAAAATTAAAAAAATTCCATAATTTCTAATTACTAAGTATATATAATTATTTTTCAAAAACAAACAAGTATACATTATTTCAAAAAGGAAACGGCATGTTCAAAGTCACGTGCTTACATAGTTTCTTTGCTTTTCAAAGATATGAACTGACTTATTATAAAAGGTAAATAATTTAGACAAGTGAAAAGGATCATTTACCCATGACAGAAATCTTTAGCTGCCTCTTTTTGAATCCAACTTCAGGAGATACGACTTAAGAGTTAAGACAGCAGCATATATTAGATTGACAAGTGGTGAGCAATTCTGGGTTTTTAAATGAAAATTGAACGAAATTGATTTAATTTTATCGGATTCAAATAGTAGTTTGGATACATAAAACTATTTAATTTTTGATTTTTGATTTAATTAATGTATGTAACAAACAAAATTTATTTTATGCGCAAAATAACCAATTTTTTTTTAAATAACTAAATTCATATCGAACTAAACTGATTTAATTCAGTTTGAATCAGTTATTATTATATTATTTAATTTCGGACTTAGTATACTATAATGCTTACCCTTGAGAGTAACCAAATTAACAAAAACATGACAAATTTGACATAAGAAGTCTATATTACTCCTAAATTTAATCTACAACGACCAAATTATTGTTTTTCTTCCCAAACACTTGGAATTCACTCACTTGTCCAGTGATGGCGGCAGGCAACGAGAAAACAAACAAAAATGGTTGTGGAATAATGGTGGAAATAGGTAGAAATTCGATAAGCAAAACCATTAGTCCAATCTTGCAAAATCGCAAATTCAAACCTACGATCCTATAAATCAAATCTAATTAAGTGGGTTGTTCGTGGATTGGATTTACACGTTTAATTTGTATTTTTGAGTGGTTTGAACACAGTACATACAAATCATGTTGAATTAGTTTGGATCCGAATCTATTAAAATCTAATCCTAACAAGTTAATTTTACTTATTTGGCATACTATAATTTATCGAATGACTTATGTTTAGTAAATTATGTTCGGAAAATTACGTCATGACGTATTTTGTCATTTTTAAATTTGTCGAGCGGGTGTTACACTAATTTTAATTTTATTTTAGTCCTTCAATACCACAAATTCCTTGGTGGTGGTGGTACTACGGACAAAGATGAGGGGTGTAAATTATATATATATATATATATATATATATATATATATATTGGTGAATTTAGATATTTTCTTTTGCTCTTTAAGACCACAAAATTTATGTTCATATGCATATGCTACCAAGTGCTGATTATCTATGTTATTGTTCACTAGCATAAGTGAATAGGAGAGATTTGACTTTCCTACCTCTCCCAGAAAACATATAAAGTGAAAAGTCTCAAGTTACACTCTTTTCTACAATATAAGTTATTATTAATTTGATAATGTTGATGTAGCCTACAAAATTATTTCGGTCGTTGGATCTCTTATATATTAAAAATAGGAGATGAGATTAAAAAATGAAAAAATAAAGAAATAAATTTTTTGGAGTGAGTTGGAATATATAATGAATAAGCTTCTTTTTTTTATATAAATTTAAATATAAACTTCAAATTAGAAAATTTTATTTTCAATTTCAAACTTTTGTATGTCATCCTTTCAAACTCTCTTAAAAGAGATTCTACAAAGTAATAAGGAGAGAAGCAATCAATTAGTGATTAGTAAAATGGCATTCACAAAGTGGGAATTGAGAACTCCTTTTATTGACTTAAAATGTTAAATTCATGAATTGATTAAATTTTTCAAATTTAAATTCCATCAATAAGTTTAAGTCGTAAATATATTTTTGGATTTGGGACGACGAAACTTATAAAATTAAGAAAAATTTTATAAAAAAATATAAGGCTTAATTTATCACATGAACTTGGAGGCGACGTACAATTTGTCCAAAAATGAAGTATTTATACAAAATTAATAAGAAAAACCACCGATACAAACATCCAACCTTACAAATCAAATCCTTTATCTTCTATTTTTGTACGGACAAGCTCCTTATTGACAAAAAATCAAGGGGTTTATATATATATATATATATTAGCTAGCCAAATTGAATTAATTTTGGTGAAAGGTCAAAGCAAACAAAATCAAATAGAATGAAAAGGCTGATTAAAATTAATTTACAAATCACTTTCAGAAGGAGAGCTCCAAATAGACGCTGATAGTATACGTCTTGATTTCCATCCTAAAACAAGCCTATTGCAACCCAATTCCTCCACCCTATATCCATCATTGAACAATCCTAACAAAAGCTTTGCTTGGCAATGATTCGCGAAGCTTATATTACCTGCCTTAAACCCCACCGCACCCAACCATTCCCCCCATGAACCCACTTCCTCATCCCCACGTGCTCTATAGATCCGCGCCAATGACCCCGCTATTCGGGGCCCCAAGAACACTCTTTCTACCAATGCCTGCGCCCGACTTTGCATCGGAAAACCCGCTTCTAATGAGTCGTACACGGCGGAGTAATGGTGCAATGAGTCCATAAACCGACTCACGAATCCACCATCGCCAATTGGCCCTACTTCCTCTTCCACCAGAGTAACTAATCTCGGGTTTAGTGTCTTGGCTCCGGTTAAAAAAGAAGCAACGGAATCGGGTGCCCGGTAACTGAAATGAGGAAGGTGTAACATGCAATTCATGATCAATGCTTCTCCTCTGACCAATTTCAAAGCCGAGGGTCTAAATGTCTCGTCGGAGTCTAATCTACATAGGTGAAAAGAAAACGGCTGACCAATTGAGGCGGCAAAAGCGACGAGACGGCGTCCAGTCTCCTGAATAGTTCCGATTGATCTCCGGCCACTTCCACCTCTCGACAACGCCGTGATTCTTAGGTGAGGTGTAGGTGGGCCATCTTTCCGGGACACCAGGGATTGCATCAAGGAAGCCCATTGGATGCCTTCCATGATATCGTAATCGACGATATGGATTCTCCTATCTCCTGTCACGGCTTCTAGAATAGCTTGATTTGCTGTAAAATGGCCAAACTTAACATAAGGCGACATGTCCTGAAGAAGCTGAAACGCAGCAAGAACGTCGTTTTGATCGTCACGATGGTGATGGTGGTAGGGCCCATTTGTTATAAAATGTTTATTACTATGGCCGCCGCCGCCGCTTCCGGCTGCGCCTTCGAGTAAATTTTGCAAAGCGTCAGTGAAATACGCTGCTAATCTCTCCATATTAGTTCCGTCGTTAGGGGAAGCCAACTCCTTGAGCCGAACCAATATCACCCGAGCCAGATCACGGCTTTTATTAACGCCAGTGAGCGCCTCAGCCGCCGCCATCAATAAATGGACTAATCGCAAGCCTTTAAAATCCTCGCCCACGCTAGTTTCATCATCTGCCGCCACAGTATCAGTGGATAAGGAATTCGAATTACATGTCTGATTATCCAATCCACCACCTTCCATCATAGACTCAATAAGATCTTGGAAATCGTCCTGAGGACCGGATAAAGCTTTCCAGTCGACGACCGGAGACCAGTCATTCCAGTTTGCGGCATGGTCAGAGGAAGTAGTGGTGGTAGTTGTGCTGGGGCTATAGCCGGAAAAATCAAACTCGAAAGCACCGTCAATAGCCATAGCCATGGTTACTGGTTAGCTGATTATGGCTATAGCAAAGGTTGGTGGTGATAAATGAAGGACTTATAAAAGGGAAAAAGAAGAAAGAGCTGAAACAAGAGACAGAGAAGAATGGAAAGTAATTGAGTTTAAGGTTTTTTAATTAAGGCATAATGGAGTAAGACAGTGAGACGGGATATGGTGACACCTAGACTAGTTTGGTTTTATAGATACATATCACCACCTTGATCACTATGCTGATTTTTACATTTATGCCCTTGTATGTTTAGGATATTGTATTTATCGTTCTTTTTAATGGTGAGTACTTTTTTATTATTAATTAATGGTAATTTTGTTGTGCTGAGTGAGTCTTGGAGATATACATACAGCAGCTTTTTAGTCGTATGAACCAATGAGAGCTAATTACCAATAAATGATTGCCACGTATACTTGCTGCCTTTATAATCCACCTCCAACTACTGAGGGATTAAATTTAACTATTAACTCGTTAAATGAGCTGAGCCTTAGTTGGAATTTTGAATATATAATCTTTTTAAAACATGCTAGTTTTTATTATTTATACGATTCTACTTGATGCCATTCAGATTAATATGGTTAATTGATTTGTATATTATTTAAAAACATAATGCAGATGTGAGGCTTGGGCATCAAAGTCAAATAATGATTGGATGAGACAAATATAGATAATCAACTCGCATTCAAAAGGATGGTCCGTAATTTTTCTTTTAAGTTATTCAAAATTGTAGAGATTTAAGACGTTTTCAGCTAGATTAAATTTAATCCAATAAGTGAAAAAAATAATTATTAAGTCTGATAATATTTCGAGTATGATTAAAGTTATAAATGATAAGAATTTTTTATTTTTTTTCTTTTAAATTGATTATTAGTGACTGTAAATCTCTAGCAAAAGAAATTCCAAAAGTCTATTTTGATTTTATTAGTTAAAGCTACTCCTTTCCTATCAAATGTACGTTAACTTTGTTCAAAAGCTTAACAGTACATTCTACCCAATTTGAAGGACTAAATAAAAATTCTTTTCCAAATAAATGTACCAAAAGTTAATATTCAAAAGTGGTTGGGGAGAGAAATATAAGAATTACACGTAAGCATATTAAATATGGAAAAATAGAGGTGTAAAATAGCAAAATCGAGATCAATATCTTGTCTCATCAAAACGGCAGAGAGTGACTGCTTATTCTGAGCGTAAAAATCATCAAAATGAAAGCTCAGTTGCGAGTGGCAAAAGGTTTTGAACAAAAAATTTTAACCTCATCCACGTAGGATACCTCGTTGGCAGTTACGATTCAGTTATCCCTAAATGTTCAAATCGTTTATAAGCCTCTTTGACTAGGCTACGGTTAACTACTTTTGATCGACGTAAGCACACTCGCCGGCTCCGCTGGCTTACACCGGCAGCATCTTTTCCGTCTTCCGGCAGTGAGTTCGCTTTCACTGGCTTAAGAATGTTTGCTTATTGTGTAGGATGGTTAGCGTCAGGGGCTCCACCGCCTAGCAAAATCTCAAGCCCAAATAGATTAACTTAATTAGTTTGATTGATGCCTTTACTTGAAGTAAAATGTTGTGCCAGTAGGTCCCATCACACATACGTGAGACAGTATCTTTATACAAACGTAACATTTAACCCTTGAACGTCAGAAAAAAAAAAAAGTTTTATAGTACCTTCAATTTTAAAATCAACCTTGGGAGTTATAACACCTTGAATTTCATTTGTTATAATAATTTTACAACTCGTCGTGCTAATATTAATAATTTTTAATTTTTATATATAAAATATTAATTTGATATGTAGTTAGTACAACTTTTACAATAATTTTTCACATTTTTTGATTATTTAATAAGTATTTAATTTATTTAATTTTATAAATTAATGTATTCAATAAATGTAATTTTATGAGTTGAAGTGTTTAATAGATAAAAGTACAAATTGAAGTTGTCATAAAACTTTTTGGAAAAGATACATAAATGAATTTACGTTATATTTTCTCACACATTTTTTTCTTAGTGGTATTTAAATTATTTATCAGTTATAAAAAATTAATGTTAATATATTTTTAAAATTATGAATTATAAATTCAAATTATTACTGCAAGTTAATTGATTAAAGGAAAAAAAATAATATATTGCATATTTGAAGCAATGTTTATTTTATTTAAGTCGAAATTATAAAAATAAGGATTAAACTTATTCTCAATTTGTTCATCTTTCATTTTTTTTTTTTTTAATTTTATTCAATCTTCTGCTACCATACATCCATCTTAACATCTATACTTATTTAACATTCATTTTATGAATATATCAAATATTTGGGGTCCAACAATTACTCATCAACTTGACTTTTACAAATTTAGGTCAAAAATTAAAATTAAAATTTAAAATTATTGTAACAAAGGAAATCGCGGAACATAAATATGCAATTGTACTATTCGAACGCTTCTTATCTATTACATTAAGCTTTACCTAAAGCAAGTAAGATGAGATTGTTATTGTAATACTATGCTCTTCTCTCTCAAGATCGGACAGACTAAACGTAATTGCAATCTCACCTGGTCATCCTATCCAGCGTTCAAATTTGACCATATCTCCCCAGCTCAGTAAATATGGCACCAGTCAGTCCTTCCACATCTTGGCAGCAAGTATGGTTGAAGTAGTAATTAATAGAGTCGAGTAGATGTGGTTGAATAGCCGGAACGAGTAGTAATTGATACTTTGATACGAAGCGGGACAATAGGTAATTCAAAATTAATTAGATGTGTCTATGCAATTTCAGTCAAAAAATGTATTTATATGTGTTAGTGTCTTATGTAATTATCATATGGGCAAAACGATGCGTAGAAAATACAAATATGGATTTGGTAATATATTCTTAAAGTTGTAGACTCATTCTTATCCTTGGTTCAATGTTAGTTTGTGACTTTTAAATTTGGAAAATTAACATTTAGTAATTAAAAAATATTTTTTATTAATTAATTTTGCCTTCCATATTTTATAGAAAATGCAAAAAGTTTCGAGTTCAAGTCATTTTTACTGTAAAAGTTACCACCAATTTGGTAAATATTATTCAAAGGGAAAGAATAAATAATCCATAGTGTTATTCCGATTCATTACTACGTATGAAAAAAAAAAATCTAATTGATATATAATTTTGAGAAATATTTCAACTTCATCAATTTTATGATTTGATTTATAAACATTATATAATTTTTTTAAAATTGATTAATGGCGCCACAAGTGAATTTGGGCAAGAAATAAAAATTGATTACTTTTAAAAGAGCATTATGGAGTTCTTAAGACCAGTTAAGTTGTCAAGGGAAAATAATTAAGATTTGCATTATTATTAAATACTTCAAAATTAAAAATTAGAAACCAATTAAGTACTAGTATTTGTTAAGTTGATTATCCCTTTCAATTGTCAAGATTCCAGAAAAGTGAGAAGTCAACCAATTGGGTGGGTAGGATCATTCAACACCAGGTCGGTAACAAAAAAAGGTGCTGTATCTATATGTAGCTAGTCAAAGTCAATTGGAAAATCCTGTGACAAAGACAGTGAAATTCAACAAGCCAAAGGGATAAAAAAAAATAAATCGCTTAATATAAACTTTTTCTATGAAAAAATAAATCAAAGGATAAAAAGAAAGAGTAGTTATTAAAAAAATTAATATTAAATATTTTTAAATGAGTTAAAAAATTACTGAGAAATTCATTAATTATATTTCAAAGATGATTAATAATTTTTTTTATTTTCAATAATTTTCGTAATGAGAAACTAGAACCTATTAGGAATTTCAGAATCATCATTTCCATTGATTTTTTTTTTACAAAAAGAAAAGTAAGTGGTAAAATAATTAAGTAAATAAATGGGAGTACATAGATTTGGTTGTGAAGGGCGAGCTAATTGTGTATCTAAGACGTGGTTACATATGATCGCTTTGATTGAATCAGAAATCTTATTTATTAATCTAACGGCCGGCAGACAATGAACAGTATGACATGGACCTATGCTTGGGTGTTGAAAGGGAAGTGGAGGGGTCCCTGTTTGGGCGGCAATTTAACGCCAATTTGGCAAGAGATGATTGGACAGACCTTTAATTGGTGCATGTTCATTTCAATTGTAGGGTTAATATGCATATATAAGATGACAATTGGTAGTTCAAACAAAGAGAGCACATACCTATATTTTCTTTTTTTTTTTTTCTCGAAAGCAAATTGGAAGAACTATTGGTGCAAAGTTAGAATGCATATACCTATGATTAGTGAATTAATCATTTTTCATTTCCTTTTTTCCCCTCGAATGCATATACCTATGATTAATGAATTAATCATTTGGTGCAGTGTTAGAATAGTAATTGTATAAAAATTTAGTTTTTAGACAAATTGTATATTTTCGAGATAAATTGATAATAAAATGATTCTAAAAATTTTTATTTATATATTTTTGAATAAATTTTCTTCTAATTGCTCTTTAATTTTTTCCTAGACAAAAAAAGGTGAGGAATATTCAAATAACAATTAAGCAACATTAGATGGCTAATTAAAAAAATAATAATAAATAAAAAAATATGTAACACTTCCCACATCGATTGGGTCACTAAAATCATTAGTGAAATTCAAAGCCAAATTTTCATCCTTAAAATTTTATAAAATAATATTAATTTCTTAATAATAATGTTCCTATCCTTATTAATAAAACAATTAGCATCTTTATGCGCATCAATTTCATGGTCACCATTATGCACTTTTTGGTTGACGTAATATAATTATATATAAATAAATAATAATCATATATTAAGTTTCTATTAACGCAACTTAACCAACTTGTCTTTGAAGTTCAATACATTAATCATTATTAACAATTAATTAATTTGTTGATTTTTTTTTCCAATTAAACTCCCTTTAATATTCTATATATATTTAACACTAAATTGCCCATCATCATCAAGGGAACAAATGGATGGTGATGAAAGCATTAGTATTAAACATTAATAATCCAAGTCAAAGTCCATAGCATATGCCTCTAATTTCTTTTTATTGTTGAATATTTCTATTATTAAATATTTTGCGCAATAGCAATATCCAGTCGTATATACCAAGATTCCTTTGTCTTTCATAAGGACAAGGAGATTCCTTTCTCTAATTGTTGAAGTATGAAGATGTGTACTGGCTACTATAATGTAGTACATTAATTGTATGCTTTCACAAATGGCTAAAGGGTTTAAAAGTAATTAACATAATTTTTTATTTAAATTAAAAAAATTATTTTAGTTATTGTTTATTCTATAATAAGTATTAAATAATTCTTTAAAGCTTAATTAATCATCCCAACTTGTGTTTATTTAAATTAATATTAATTAACTAAATAAATAACTAGGGCAAAATGTGATTTTCATGTGTCAAGGAAACTAGGGACATCCATGCATGCATGTAGGGCAATGTTTTTTTTTTGAGGCGGGGGGGAAGAAATCCAGATTTAAAAAGATTAGTAGGTGCTCTTGTAATTAATAATTCTTTTAAAAATTATATAATTACCCCAACTTAACTTAAATATTGGATTGGAGCTCTGTAATACTCATAGTTACCTGGGAATGATTCATTGGAGCGTACTGCCTGGTACCAACCGGCATATATACCAAAGAAACAACTTACGACCTGGTAACTGCATCATTTGGTACTTCCACTGCTTTGTTTTTTTCTTTGTCTGCATTTTCTTACATTAATTCCTACACAGTTATCATTTCTTTTTTAACTAATTAATCAGAAAAAAAATTTTCACTTCTAACTTAGTGTCTATTCCAAGCATAAAAAATTAAAAAAAAAACATACAAAATGTTGATTGTGTAGTAAGTTACATCAATTTTCATAATGGTAAGAATACAAATTCGATTTTGGATAAATGCATTTTGCTCGAGAGAATTACACCTTCTGATCATAAAAAAAGAATTTCAATTACTCAGTAATGTTGTAAATTACTCATAAGCACCATACATTGACGCATTGAAAATGAAAATTAATCCGAAATTTAATAATAGGATTTTTGAAGTCGCTGTTTCAGTAGTTAAGCCACTGATAATCCTTGCTGGGTTCCATCTCCCATTGGATTTTAATACAATAGTTATTCTCAGAAAATTATTAGGAAATTCCAAGCATGCTCTGCTACAGTACTATATTATATAATAATTTTTTTTAAAAAAAAATCTGATTTGCCATTTATAATATTTGTAAAATTATATTACTGTGAAGAAAATTTCTATCGCGAAGCAAATTCCTGTGCTGATCTCTCAATATTTTTAAATTATTTCTCCATAATATTTATGATTATATAACTGGTTTGTATGTTAACAAGATAAAAGCAAAATGGATTTATTGGTTTTCAATTTTCTTTAAATATGAAATCCTTGAAAAAAAAAAAATTGTAATATTTCATAATTATTTCTTATTCAAATGACAAGTGCAATGGCCGACCACTACAACATTAACACTGTTCAAGGAGAAGGTTTTATGTCTTTGTCACCGATTAAAGTGATTATTTGGAAGCATATGTCAATGTTGTCATGGTAATTATAATTAGCAAATGATTTAGTATTTGAATGCTTGATTTATAATAATTAATATAAAAATCAGAGTTTCATATGAGTGCTTGCACCAGCACTAACAACAATTGGTTCATTCTATTTTTAACCTTTCTCACCATTCTTTTCTTCTTTTAACTTTAATTTTTTCACTGACCATATAAAAAATCTTGCCGTCCTTTCCTAATAAATAAATGACAGTGAGATATTTTCTGCTATAATAAAGTAATTGTGTGCACATTTTGAGAATTACATTGCTATAATTAATTAATTATTTATTTAATGTAGTTCCTAATTCAAGAAAGTAAAATTTTTGCTGCATTTCTTGCATCGTAGTCTTCTTCCAAGTGGATCGATAACTTCGAGTCATCGTGTCCCTTTATTAGCATGCTAAACCTAGTTATGAGTTTCCTCATCCCACGCGTCATGCTACTAAATAACAAAAAATAAAATAAACAAGAGAGTGATAAAAAGTTAAAGTTGAAGGCAAGTGATGTCACTGCTTTCAGATCCATCATCTCTCAACAAGACTCACATTATGCTTATAATAATTAATTTATTTATTAATTAAGATAGCTACTTAATTAATTGTCTTTCCAGAAGAGAATCAACTTATATTTTATGATTAAAAAAATAATTAATAACTCATTAGAGAGAAGTGTTCTATTGTTACAAGATGGTGACTTTGGTTGTTGATAGGTTGTCTTCTTTCTCTCTTTGTGATGGGCGTTGATTTGGAAGTTTAGTGGTAGTGATTGCAGATTTGCAATAATTTTTTTTGTACGAGGCAAAAGTGGTCACTATAGATGGTTAAGCCAATTATTGCTGGTGTATTAAGCTTAATCATACAATTTACAAATGAAAATTGTATATTAAGCTTTATTTTAAGTTCAAAATGAACTAAAAAACAAGGGGAGATTCGTTTTTTCCTTAATCCAGTAATAAAAGATCACGCATGCTCATTGTCATTAGCTAGCTAATAATTCATCATCTATTTTATAATTTAGTGATTAATATTTCTAATACCTCATTTATTCTATAAAAATAAATCGTATATATAATTATGTGATTGAGCGCACCATATATGAAAAATATAAAAAGTATATTATACTAGTTTAATTTATAAAAATATTTTTTTATATATATAGTTTTTATTTTAATTAATTCAATGATTTTGATTCAACTTTTAGAATTTTATTTCAATTTGATTTAATTTATAAAAGTATATTGGTCTTAAAATTTAGATCGAATCAAATGTTCACATCTAGTTCCATGCACTAGGCATGACATTCCCTGGACAGCTGATACCTCCGTCAGCTAAATTATTTAATGGCCTAGTAGATTTTGCATCAGCAGGGTGCGGAGGTTCATGGAATGCAATGAGTAAATCTCCTGCACATGCAGTTCCTTATGAGCTCCAAAGGTCATATGGTGTAATGAGTGCATCTTCACCTTCACTTGCAGCTCAATCTTCCTAAGCGGGTTGTGGCTGGGGCTTTGGAGAGTCCTTGTGTTAGGGTTTGGAAGAAAGTTAAATAAAGGTTATTATCATCTTTCTCATTTACATTAACGGAAAATATATAGCTTTTTGGACGAAAGACTTGAATATTTGATAGCAGCATAATTTAGATTATTCAAAATAATTTCTCAAATATCGAGGAACTTAAATGTTAATTGGAACATAGTTTTTAAAGGTTAAATGTTTAGCTTTTAATAAATTTTTTTTAACAATTATACTCATTGTTTTTTTTCTCTGAATTTCAACTGATTAAATAATTAATGTTCTTTTTGTCATTTTATGTTGCTATATTTATGGAACACTCTTAATTTAAAATGTTATATTAAAGCTAGCTAATGGTTAACAGCTAATAACTGTTAAAACACTTAATATTGCTGAATAAGCCCTAAGTTTTAAGAAAGTTTTGTCCATCGGATAGGGTGACTATTGGGATGGCAATTCCTACCAGTAGAACAGCACAAGGAGCAGCTTTTGCTTCTCTGCTTTCCCCACAGACCCCAAGTACAAGGGGTTCATTGGCAGTGTAAGCAATAAGGAGGGAACTTTCTTCTTATTTTCAAACACAAATAGTTGAAGAAAACATCTCAGCAACTGCACCTGATTCTTGATTCATATAACATAGAGTGCACTATAATGAAATGACATAGTATGTAATTAAACATATTTTTGTTCCATGAATTTAAATAAAAACGTTCCATATCTATCAAGAAAATTCTGTACTGTAATAGCTAATTTTCTCCGAGGAAAAAAAGTATAGTAATTATAAAATATTGAATAACAAGTATTGGAACAAAATAAAAAAGAAAAAAAGAAGAAGAATTCTAATAAATGTCACTTTACCAGCTATGATAAAAGGAGAACTAAATTACTAGACATTTTGACTGCCGCTAAATGGACCTTCCTTTTGGTTTAGAGCAACATGAACAGCCTTGGCTGCTGCAACAGCAGAATCTCCTCTCTTGACAATTTTCTCAAGTTCTCCAACTTTCTCAGACAGCATTCCAACATTTGAGTTGGTCAACTGGACCAACTCGTTCGCATTTTCCAGAGCAGTGCATAACTGGAGTATTTAGGGAAAAAAGGATTAACAAGGTTATGGATTGAGAATATCAATACCGTAACATATACTTGCCATCTACCTCCTCATGAAACACATGCTGCATTTGCTTTAGTAATGAATTTGTGGTAGATGTTGCCATAGCAGTGCATTATGTACTTCAAAACATAAGCCAACAGGAAATGACATGTGTGGGCATGCGTACAATTAATACATAGCCCAGAAAAATGTTTAACATACTAAATATTGAGGCAGAGCAACTCTACATATCACATGCACACTTGGATATTCATTACCCTACCTTTAGAGTCAGACCCGTCCATGAATTATCTTTTCCTGCAAATGCCTCATTCAATTGGCTGTAGTTTTCCTGAAGCAAGATAGCAGAAAGTTAGTTGAGGAGCTCTGGTAGATACACCCTTGGTTGATCTGATAGCACGCATAGCTGAATTATGCCCAAATTTTCATATGAAAGTTTGAATTTTAAATAAAGTCATCCACAAGGACATCTATCAGTGAGGTCAAATTATCTTGTTAGTTCGGTAGATATAATCAAAGAAATTTTATAGAGAGCATACTATCTTGCCCCCAAAATTCCACTACCCAGTGGCATCCATCAAGTCTTGGAAGGGGAAATCCTCTAGCATCGTCGCACGAACTGAGTACTCCCATATCAATAACCCAATCATGCACCCTAGTGTAATTCCTGCATTAACTTAATGACAAAGGTAAGGCTAACTAGGAGTGGAAGCCAGGATCCAAATTTCACCGTTAACAATCTCTTTGCTACCCCATACACATAATCCACCCTAGTATCTGCAAACCTAAGAAGTTATTGCACTAGAAATGGCAGATTCTTAATCATTTTGCTTTTAAACGTAATAGTGGCTACCATTAAGCCACTTCAGTTTTCTTGTTTGAATTAGATTACCCATCATAATAAATAGAAGTACTGTAGACAACATCTCAAATTACACTAGTAATACTATATACTAAAGACAAGATCAAATTAAATCAGTTAGAACGAAATTACTTAAGGCCAACTGTTGCAGCAGGAAAATTCAATGAAAACTATCCAGAGCAGACATTAGGTCAAAATAGTGATTGCATATGGGAGTTATTAGATGATTGAATGCAACTGAAGAGAGAAAAAGGAAACCTGGAAGAGCTTGGTAAGATCCAAGGAAGATTGAAGGGTATTGTTAGAATCAAGAATTGAAGCTGAAGAAGGGGAGGCTACTTCTTTGTAGGCTTGGTGATGATCAGATGCTTTAACACCATCTTCTTCTTTCTCGCCAAGATCGCTCAACAAATCTCCTATGCACAGCAATGGTCCTCCAACCCCTTTCATCTCTTTCTCGCGCTCGCACCTGTACGCAACGATTTTTAGTTTTGTGTTGTATCCACTAAAACGACATCGTTTTTTTAACTGCTGTACTTTATAAAAAAATTTTAAACAGAAAAATAGAGGCCAGCGTGTAACTGTTTATGCAGGAGCAGAGTTCCCAATTCACATTTTCATTTTTCCTCGAGGGTTCCTCTTCAAGTACTCTTCTTTTCACCAGGTGAGCTTCGAAAATATTCGATAGCATAATGGGTATCCAGCAACTTTTCTTGCCTTTTCTTTTTCCATGGATTTTGCGGATTTTTGGGTTTATGTTCTCAACAATAATCGAGTTTTCCACTAAATTAGCAAAAAATGGGAACAGGTTTGAAGTGGGTTGCTAGGTTCATATCTAGGAATTAGAGGGCAATAATCAGAAATGGCAGGACAGGAGAATGTTAAGCACCTTGAGGATTGCTCGGTTGCCAAGTCAGTTCCTTTTTTTTTTTTCCTTTTCATTTTCAATTTTTCCTATTCAAATTTTCGTTTGTTTCTTTTATGTTTTCCGATATGTAGTTTGTTGATTGTCTTGTTTGGGTTTAGATTATACCGACTTGTGCAGGCACTTATTTATTCGCCTTGTAGGCATTTCGTTTCAGGTGGATAAAATGCTTAGAATCCTATAGAGCCTTGCTATGCTGATATAATGTTGTTGCTCTTTTATGTATTAGTTTAAAGGATTAAAAATCCTAACCAATCTTTATTTTTGGTGCTAGTAAAGTTATTATTCTTGGATGCACAAACCAAAACCAAAATCTTTTTTGTGCTAATACATGTGATAAATAAATTTTTGTTCTAAATCCTTACTAGTGACAAAGATTAACTAGATGGGTTTTCTATGTTTCATTCACATTTTCTTGGCCTTGTAGTTTGTATCAGTTGGCATTGTAATTCTTTATCTAGGTTCACCTATCATTTGCATATTTTGTTTTGCTCCTATTGAATTGATATTACAAGTTTTAAGGTACTTCCATGTATGTACTAACAGACTTTGTTGCAAATGCTGTTTGGGAAACTTTGAAATTTAAGTATCTTGAACCATTTGACTATAAGGTGAACTCAATTTATTCACCTTAATTAAAAGACAAGCCCAAATTAACAAGCATGGTTGTGCTTCCATCTTTTAGCTATTCAGCAATTCTCTCCTCAACTTCAATTTTATTAATGTTTCAGAAAGTCATGCCTCTTGACTCTTGTGTCATGCTTATGAATGTGAGAAGTAATCCATGTTGGTATCTGCAGTGCTTTAGGCACATGGTTCTTCTCGGTGGCAGGAGCTTTGGTAGCAATTCCAGTAGGGATAAAACGGAAATCCTTAGCACCTCTGGTATTCTTTGGCACCACAGGCACAATGCTTGATATTATCATGGGCATCAGTCAATGTGAAAGAGAACATGCAGAACGGCAAGCAAAGCTGCTGGAAGCACAAAATTCTGCTGCTGAAGCCTCTTTTTCAGGAACAGGATCCGAGTCTTGAATCTCTGAAGCTGGTAAATGCATGATCTCATTTGGCTTCATTTTAACTTGCTTGGCATGGGAGACGAATTTCCTTTGGTCAATTGGATAATCCTTGTTCTTTCACTTGGTTTTGATTCAACATTCGGTTTTTTGACGCCTTACTCTCTGAAGTTGTTTTTGTTTATGTAACTTCATACTGTGGTGTCAACATCAAATTTGTCACGATTGAATAAAAACAGAGAGCTTGTTTTGAAGCTGCTGCTAAAAATGCTCAGAAATGTCCAAGCCACTAAAGTGTTAAAGTAAAACTTGGAGGAACACAGTTCAACCAATTTTTTTTTCTGAGCACAAAAAGAAAAAAATGGCATACCCATGTAGAAAAATAACTTTTTTCAACTTATTTATTCTTCAACATCAACCCTATTTGGTTCTGATGCATGGAATTGACACATAAACCATTTCAAACTTCCCAGCTTCAATATCTAGATTGGCATTCACACTAACTTCGAATTTCAACGGACTGTTCTTCCCCGGTTGCAACAGCATCTTTAGAATTATTAACCAAATCAAGTGGAAATTAACATTTTGATCATGACTTCGTTTCCTCTCATCTGGTGAGCAAGAATTCACAACAGCTTTCCCAGTACCTTTAGAAGTTTCTCTTTGTGAGGATCTTTTCGGCTACAGTTTTCACCATGGTTTTGCCCTTTATAGCAGGAGTAGACTCTTTCAGCCTTGATGTTCCCGAACAAGAGCTCTGCAGCCTTGTTTCTTACAAATAGCGGCATGTATTCTGATTCATCCCACACATACAACTGCAGGAAGATAATCACAATCAGCAAGAGGATTATCCCAAGATGTCAAACAACCACAATCTACATTCTGTAAGAACTGTTTTAGACGTTGAAACAAACTGTCACTATTTTCATAGTTGAAAGAGAAAGATATAGAATACAAAAAGGATATATCATCCTCAAAAAGCTCACAAGAAACACAAATTTGTTTTAAAATATTTTCTTATTAAAGGCGGGAGAGTAATTTCAAATCAGTGTGTGGAAGAAAACAAAATGACGAGAAAACGCCATTTGATAGGTGGGTAGAATACACTCTTCACAACCTATAATGCGGTGCCCGTAGCATTTAACATTTTAAACAATAAAAGGTAGGTAAGGTATATTAAATAAAAAAACAACCAGAAAATCGATACCATGAAGGGCCTATAAATGAAGCCTGCTACATGAAGGTGATCTGAGCTTCTTGGACAATAGAGTGGAACAGAATTTTGCTTGAACTCAAACCTGCAGCATCCAAAAACGCGATCAGTAATCAAATTTATCACCAATTTGGCATATAAGTAAATAATTGCAGCGAAGTAGATTTATTCGTTCCTCACCCATTCTCTGAATCCAAAGGAGAACCACATAACCGACAGCCAATACAAGTAAAATCCTCCACTATGTTACTATCTCCATTGTTGGTGATTCTCCTGCTAACAAACATCTTTTCTTCATCAGAGTCACCAAGTGCTCTCCAGGTAATAGGTAGAAAAATTTCACCTGCAGATGCATTGACTATTGCCTTACAGGAATTCCTTAGGTGCAGTACTTCTGAAAGTAGGAAACAGTCCCGAGGTTCACTCTGTTCTGGTATCATCCAGTTCCTTGAGAGCTTCCTCTTCTGCTTTGCAAGATATTTTCAGAAATTACACATGAATGCAGAAAATATATGCCTCAGTATTAGCATAATTTATGAGAAAATAATACATGGTATGTTGTTCTCGGAAAACTTTATCATCCTATATGGGCAGCTCGTCCACTTTGTAGTTAATCCAAGATCATGATCAGAATAACTTGATTCTATAACCTCTTAATTTCCCTTAATAGAGTTCAAAGACGTAGAAACTTGAGGATGAAAATGAGAAAGGCAGCATAATCGTGTTATATTTAGAATCATCCAGAAAATAAAGTACCATAAATGGGGCAATTCAAATATATATAAGGAAATGAGTTGAAAAAACTTAAACACACGGTTCACAAAGAAAGCTTTCCATCTTTTCAAGACCAAAAAGGAGTTCGGTTCAGCAGATTCATGTAGCTGATATCGAATTTGTACCCAAAGGTTCATATTATTCAAATTACTATAGCAACATACATGTATTAGAAAGAAGAAAGAATACCTCAATGCCATTTGATCCAATGCTGTCCAGAGCAGAACCAGCTCTCTGAACCCATTTTATAACCTTCACAAGCTTTTCCATTGTTCTTTTCCCAGCTCGACATTGCCCTATTAAGTCATCTACACCTACATATATTTACAGAAATTCATTTTATAAGTTGATTTGAATAGAGCTTGAAATTATCTAATCTTTCTAAACCCCAAGGAGATAAAAAGGAAAATAAAGCCACCTTTTGAGAGGAGCACTTGATAAGGATGGATCAGACATAGTAGAGATGAAAATTGAACAGTTCTTGCCTCAACAACACATCCAAATTTAGTGATTTTGACATCTGCAATTCAAAAAATTAATAACCAAAGTTAATTTCTTAAACTGAAATTTCTCAAACCGATTGCAGTACCAAATTGGAAAATTTTAAAGGCTAAAATTATCAGAATCAATCGGAGCTTACTTTGCAACAGTACGACATCACCAGCAAACGCCGTAGTTGCCATTTGCTTTTGCCACAAAGAGACTGAGAAAAACGATAACGTATCATCACCAACCTGAATGTCTGTCCTGATCACTTCTCCGCCTTTCGATAATTTATACTGCCAAAAAGCCATTTCTCAAAACTACGACCGAAAAGATAAAACATAAATAAACACAGAGACAGACCTGAACGGGATTGCATCGGTGAACAAAAACGAGAAGCTGAACAAAGTCGCCGATGTGAGAAGAAGCTTTGGAGAGATCGATCAGTGGTCCGTACCATCCGATTGCTGAGGTCATCTCCTCTTGATGTTAAATGTAATGTATTATGTAGCCTTTTAATTTTGGCGCTTAAAATAATTTTCAGTTAGGGATTTTGGAGTATTTACCATTTTATTAGACATTGGTTGAGCATTCGGTTCGAATCGAGCCGAACCGAATCGAATCATCCTTAGTCGAAATAACTCGACACTGGAATTGAAATAATCCTGATCCAAAATATTTCTTTTTTTATTGACAAATAGCTGAACCAAAGAACCAAACTCAAAATTGTTATCATTCTAAAGGAACATATTTAACTAAAAAATCAAACCAAATTAACCAAAATAACGTTAGTTTGATTGCAATTTAGAGTTCAAAACTTGTAATTCAATTATTTCAATGGATCCAATTTTCTTCACAAAAACCCATTCTCAAATCAAGAAATTAAATTCAGATTTTTTGACTAACCGAATCAAACCAATACCATCAGTTTCAATTCGATTTTGCTCACCCCTCCTACCTCCCAAGTGTTTACTGCATAATTTATCAATTATAGTTGCGCCATGTCAAAAATTTTGAAAAAATTCCTCCAAATGATTGAAGGAAAAATAGGAAGATGTTATTATTCCTCCTCTTCTTCTAAGCAAGGATAAGGGGAAAAAAAAACATTACCTTTGTTATTTTCCCCTCACCCAAACATAACCTTCATCTCAATTCGTACAAATCAAATCCCCATTCAAACAAAAACCAAAAAACAGTATATCCTCAGCGTTTTATTATTAACTGTTCATAACACATAAGAAGCAGAACCCAGCCACCCAAAATTAAAAGTTATTGGGCTGCAGAACTTCAAATTACAAGAGAAATAAAAGCTCAAACTCGACCTCTGACTCAGTCAAACTTCTTAATAACCAATAGAACTGGCCTACAAAAACAAGGGCCAATCCCATGAAGCAGCTTTTGTTAAAAACAGCTACCAGAGCTAAAAGGCCGGTAATATCTACACCTTGAACTAGAAGTTTCAACTGTTGAGAAAATATAAATTACTCTCTTTAACTAACTATTTCGACTATACACTAACATGCTTATCTACAACAGAGCTCGTCTTCTCCTTTACAAGCTCGGTTACCTTCAATTTGATTACCTCATCAGCTCATTCAGTTGCAAATGTAATAAGCTCATATCATAACATTTAGCTAAAATATGAGCTCATGTATAGCCTTACTCCAATATCAGTGGGTCCATCATTCCCTCCAATTGCATGAAGCGCAACAGGAATTGTTGAAAGAGGACGCACGGTAAGGGGGAAAACTAAGGGATCAATTTCAGACTCTGAAATGGGATCTACATGATGAGATGGCATGTCATTATCATCTAATTGTGTGGCACTGCACTGAATTGCACTCCCTTCAACTGCAGCAGGATCCAACTTCAGGTTGCACGGATTTACAAGCCATGCAACCTCATTCAATGCCTTGTAATAACCAGGCCCAGCCTTTCTAACTGTGCGTTTGAATGCACTTAAACTTAACACCAATGTTGATGTAGCCTCAAACCACTCTACCGTCAAGCCTTCAACTTCATCATAATATATTCGCCGTTCAATCTGAAACCATACACACAACCATCACCATGGAAAACTAGCATAAGACAACTATATATAACCTAATAACAAAATATACTGAAGAGCAGAAAGTTACTTACAGCAAGTTTTTGAACATCAATAGACATAAACCTTGGCCCCAGACCCAAAACTCTAGCTTCTGAAAATAAAACCTAGAGATAAAATGAAAAATGAATCATCAAGTCCTGACCAGTAGAGGGAAAAAAAGCAATAAAACAATGGAAAAAGGTACACCACTGCCAGAGGCATCAATGGAGGAAAGAACACACCTCTTTCTTCTTCAACAAAACCCACATGTACAGTTTATCACAGGCATCCTTGACATGCCTGCTAGCTAGCTTTCTGTCATTACAGTAAGCAGCAACATCTGAAAGTAATTCTGTGCAGGGTATTTTATATTTAAGTGCTGCAGCTGAAAATGCTTCCCTGCCTTCCGAGGATTCAGCCGCATCTTTATCGAAATAAATACCAGTGAAACACCTTGTGACTTCCTCTTGCATGCTTACATTATGCAATTTTCTTCTACTTCTCATATACAACTCCTCTGCTTCTATAGCTGCAGCCAATGTCCGATGTACAACAATATCAGGATACCGACGCAATGGTGAAGTAAAATGCGTGTAGAGAGGAACAGCAAGTCCATAATGACCCCAATCATTTGTATTATCTTTCATGTCACCACTGCAAAAGTAGGTTGCCAATTGCATTGGTTTTGAAGCATAAGACATAATAATACCAAACATAGAATCATCCTTGAGCTTTTCCCTGATACGCTCCAATGATCTATGGAAGTGACCAGAGGAAGAGGTGTCCAATTCTAGACCATGCTTGCTACAAAAAGCTTCAAACTCTCTTAGCTTCCGCATATTAGGTTCAGGATGCCTCCGCAATAAAGCACTATCTGGGAAAGCTCTAGATATAACTTCAGCAGCTGTCCTATTTGCCAAAAGCATGAACTCCTCGACAATGAAATTAGAGTCCTTCCGTTCAGAGAACATACTATCATATGGAATTCCATATTCATCAAATAGAAAAACAATTTTGGAACTTTCAAGCTGCAAAGCCCCATCATCAAACCTTTTCTCCCTTAAAGTTTTTGAAATTTCATGAAGACTCTTGACAGATCTAATGACATCTGCCCATTCAAAAGGGCCATGCAACTGTGGCAGGCCATTTCCATATGTACTAGAAGCATCCTCGTTAAGCATCCCATCAACCATATCCTGAGCATGTTCATATGAAAGCTTGCAACAAGACCGTATGACAGTGTGACCTATCCAACGATCTATCACATCTCCAGCACCATTCAAGTCCCAGAAAATCGAAAAGGCAAGTCTATCTACTCCAGGGTTAAGTGAGCCTAGATTCTCAGAAAGAAGTGGAGGCAACATTGGTAATTTGCTCCGCAACATGTAGACACTTGTTGATCGAATCTGAGCTTCTATGTCTAAGGCCGTATCAGGTAAAACAAAATATGAGACATCGGCAATGTGAACACCAACTCTGAGAGTGCCATTTTGCACCCTTTCAACTGAGAGAGCATCATCTAAGTCAGTGGCAGTGGAAGGGTCGATGGTAAATATGCACAAATTTCTAAGATCTCTTCTAATTTTAATTTCCTTTGCTGGCACTTTCCAAGCATCACATGGTAGGCAAGACAGAGATTCAGGTGAAAAATCAGAACAACAAATTGCATTTTCATATAAAATTGCATTGATTTGTGGCTCCATTTCACTACCCCGTCCAAAAATATGCGAGACATGGGCTTGTGGAAAAGGACTATCTTCATCCCAATTATCAATTTGCGCAGCTACCAACTCCATCTCAACTGTCGGGTCTCCTTCCTCCAACCTTTTCTTGATAGGGTCAGATAAGCTTTTCATGAGGACCATCATTTTAGGAAATTTTGGATCAGTGGGAGTAAGTTGTATGTACTCATGGGCAGAGATTGATAACGAATTTTTGTTCTTTTTTCCATCTTTCTTACAAGCTTCCCTGTAATATAACCACTGCTTGACATTTAGAAAACCAACAATAGCATCTCGACGAGGAGATCTTTCAACAATAGCCACAACTCTACCAGTCGGGCGTTTTGATGGGTATGAATTGATCATAGCACATAGCCTACCCACACCATTCATGACATCATTCTGCCCATTAGAACTAAAATGTGAAGTATCTGAAGCAGATGGCTGATGCCCATTAATAAAATTATAACCGACTGGACCATTCCACTCTTGACGAACACCTTCGTAAATACAAGCACCATCCTCACAATGAATTCCTTTCTGAGGAGGAGAGACACTTCCAGGATTAGTGTACTCATAATCTTCCATTTTACTTTTGTGCTTGTACTCATGGGCTTCTACAGCCAAAATGCTATCTTCCGCCGAAGAAAGATTAGTGGATGGCCCACTGGAGCCCTTCATCTTAGTCCAGCATGGCAATGGATCAACTTTGATGACAACTATGTCTCCTTCCATCTACAGATGGAAAAAGTGATATCAAACAGCTAGAAGCCCCAAACCATTCAAAAGGGTAATTTAATACAAATACATACCAATATTGACACTTCTTTTTACAACTGGCAAGCAACACACATCATGAATATTTAATTTAAAACATTAAACATTCCTAGCCGCGACAGAAAAAAAATGTCTTGCATCTAACTAACTATTGTTTGCTGTCTAACCACTTAATAAGGTTAAAAAGACATAAAAACATCATAAATTGGATAATCACTGAGAACAACTAATCCAGACTTACAGCTCTGTTCTGAGCAGCAATTCCGCTGACGAGAACATCTGTGGAAACCCCATCAATTTTGCAATATGCCTGTCAATAGGAACACCATATGCAAAGTTCTAAGCAAGAAATAACAAATTAAGACAATTGAACAAATTGTGCACATTATAAAAATATGCAGGATCGTGATACATACCTCAACCTTATTGTGAGCATTCACATGAAATAACGCCTTAAATGCATCACCTTTCTGTCAAATATAAATATGAACAAATGGATCAGCTAATCTCACCAATATCTAAATCCAAAAAGATAGCATTAGTATTGAGTTAAATATCAAACTAACCTCTAATGCATCATTAATAGCGTCCATGGACCAGTACGGAGTAAAAATTTTACCCCTAGCATTACCATCAAACTGATAGAACGTGAGTGCATCCTTGTTCACGCACGTTCCAAAGGGAACTCCAGGAGCAAAAGGTTCAGGACATGAGTTTGAAAATACTTGCCCACCAAGTGCAGATGGTAATAGGGGTTCCACTTGCTCATGAATATGCATAATAGGCAAGGAATTGAAAGCAACATTTGAGGCTGAGGTCAGCCTATGTTCATCAGGACCATGAGCATCTACTTCTGGCTGCCTTGATGAAGAGCAACTCATAGATGATGTATAATATTTCATTTTGCCACCATTTCCAAAGGAATGTGACAAATCCCCACGTACTTCATTTATTGAACTAGAAGCTGTTCTCATGATAATCAAGGTCAAGAAAATAAAACCCAAATCATTTAACTGATAGTTACACATGCATTCAAACAGTGGGAAATAAGGATATTAGTTTAGACGCCAGTTAAAGGGAATCATTTTAGAACCAAAAACAAAACATGTGTATGAGATAACAAGAAAAAAAAATGGAAGTGTGCTATCCAAGCCCCGTTCTTTTAAGAATCACCAAACACCTAACATTCATAATCCTATCAAAAGAAACAAACCAAAACTTTCATACATTACTGAAAGCAAGTATAGTTACTCAGCAAGCAAATCAAAAATGAGTATAACGACAGAAGCAGACAAGAACATAAAAGGACAAGAGAGAAAAATTAAAAATCAAGCCCACCAAACCTAATGTTCACAACTAACTCAAAATTCAACAGTTCACGAATAACTGTAATTAACAAGTAAGCTTAAAGTAAGGATCGTTGCCCAAGCTATAAAATCCACTGAAACATCAATAAACATTTACCTTGATTACGAGAGTTCTGCTTAGATCGACGATTAGATCGCCGCTTGTTTTTCTTCTTTTCTCTATCCTCATCTCCACCATCCTCAACCCTCTCAACCACCATAGACGACGATAACTCAGTAGCGCCCTTCATGATTCCACTCAGTAATAAAAATAACTTAACAGAAAAAATAACAAAAAAAAAGAATAATACTAAAAAAAACTGTAAGTGATTAGACCCTAAAAACAGTGGCAACTTCCGATTTTGCAAAAAAAATATATCCGGAAGAACCGATATTCAAGGGAAAATTTGAAAAACAAAAAAAAAATTAACAAATAGTATCAAAAGCAAAACCAACAACACAAGAAAGGGAAGGGAAGGAGACGGTGATAGGGTTTTATAAGAAGAAAGTCTTTTTTAGAGGGAGAAAGTAGTCGGATAAAGAATTAATTAATAATAATAAAAAGGGTGGAGAGAGAGTGGGTGGTGAAGTGAAAAAGGGGAAAGAGACGCGATGATTGGTCGGCGAAGACAAGGTGGCGCCGACTATCGATTCTTTTGTCGATTACTTGCTGCTGCTACGACTAATACTGCTTCTCCCTCTTCCTACTCTCTTATCATTTTCTTTCTCTTTCACTTGTTTTCTTTTCATTTTCTTTCCCTTTCTTTTACTTTCTCTCTCTGGAAGTTGTGTTCTCTTTTATTATTATTGTTATTTGTTATTTTGATTGTGGATAGTGGCTGGTGTCCTTGGATATCGCAACACGTGTCCTTTTGGGACTGGCGGGTGCCAAGTTGCGCCGAGGTACTTGTAGGTAGGAGTGTCGTCTAAACCGTCCAAACGGATTCAAATAAAAAAATCGATCCAAAACCCACGGTTTTAAAACTTAATGGTTGGTTTTAATTTTAAAAAATTTGAAAACCGAATGTTTATTTTGGATTATGATTTATGTGTGTGAATTTCTGAATTTATTTTGGATTATGATATAATTTTTATGATTTGATTTGATTTTAATTTTTTTTAAACGGTCACCTTAAATTTGGCTGCATTATTGTACTATAACCAAACCAAACCTACCACGAACAGGCCTAGTTGTAGGTGAGTTGGAACGACAAAGTGGTGAAATTTCTGCTTGCATACGTCTACGGTAAAGTCGTCTGGACGGTGGTGTAAATAATTAGAAAAATAAGGTGCACCTGTTTTTGTTTTAATTAATTTTTAAAATTGACATCATCATAAGTAATTGAATTCCAAGAGTCCTCATTGGAGGTTTTGAATTAATTGAATTTAAAATTATTTACTTAACTCTTTTAAAAAACGAGTTGGACTCAAATTTAATTTTTTAAAATATATGTGTTTTTATCAGGTGGATTCATTTAAAGTATGATTTGTTATCAGTTCTATAATAATAATAACTAATCGTGATTTCATTCTTCGCGCGCGATATTTGTAAATTATTTGAATGTTTATTTTTATTGAATTCTGTTGTTGTCATAAAATTTTAATTTAAATTTTTATATAAAAATTAATATATATATATTAATGTAGATCTCTGAATTATAAATTTTTGGTTAATTTTAAAAAAATATCCATAGTCCAAAATTTATAATAAAGTAATATAATAAAAACTAATATTTCCGCAGTGTAATAATTTGTATTATTGAATTAATTAAATATACAATAGTGTTTTTAAAAATCACCCTAACCAAATTGCAATAAATAAAGTCAAATTTAAAAATAATTTATTTAGAATTGCCCTAATCAATTTTTGATTTTTTAAGTACTGAGAAAGGAGTTTCGAATCTGAATCTATTATTACATCGTATATACACTTACCACTAGATTATATCTTATTATGTAATCAACTTTTGATTCTCCATTAATTGCAATAGAACCCACATTGGTTATATATAAAATTTATTATTATGAAATTTTATTTTTATTTAAATAAATAATATATATATTTGAATGAATCCAAATTTATGTTTTGAATAATAAAAAAATAGAATACATTAATATAATGTTAAATTCAAATAATAATTTATTTTAAAATTTTATTTATTAAAAAGTGAAACTAAGCATGAAAACTAAATGCAAGTGAATTTTCATATTTATAATTTTATTTTATGGGATGTGGATTTTTTTTTACTCAAACCAAATTATGAAAAGAATTATAACGTACGCAATTGATTGATTGGAATATTGAAAGAAAGGTTTTTAGGAATTGTTTGGTGGATATTCGGTGTCTGATTGTAATGGCAGCCTCACTTTTATGCTCCGCATGTTGTTATCCTTAGGATTTGTTTGGACGGAGAGGATTTAAATGGTTTTGGTGTGAGTTAAGGTACTTGAGAAGAAGGGGTTTGATGAAGGGGAGGGTTTGGAAGGTAATTTGAGGGGCTATGGAGATTAATTTTGTTTTGCGTTTTAATCACTATTTTTTGACAGGTTGAAATACAAATTTCATTTGCTTTTATGACTCCATTTATTAATCAAACTAATAAAATTAAAAATTTTTATTGAAATGAGAATATCTCTAATCATGTATTTAGAAAAAAAAATTAATAAGAGCATTTCTGATAATATACTTAAAAAAAAAAAGAATAAAGTCAGAAAAATTTTTGGATCATTCGTTTCATTTTTTTTATGCAGAGATAGGACAATGGATACAATGTAGACAAATGTTTTCTTTTATCTTAAAGATATGGTAGTTGTGTTTCTCAATATCTCAAACATGAATGTGGTAGCCATATATATTTAAGGATAACATGTATTTACATGCTCTGTATGAAACGAAATTTATATTAAATCAATTTGATAAAAACACATAGCGTTACCAATTATTTACGCAGAAAAAAAATAAAAATATTTGAAATAACTAAAATTTATTAGCTTTATATATCGATGAACCTGTACACTAAATATAGACAAATAATTTTTTATATTTAAAATATTTCCAAAATGTTAATTTCACAACACAATCTTTGGATGATAGACATCACAATATTTAATGAAAATATAGAAACGGAACATTATGGCCGACATGACAGAAGAGATGGGGAGGAGACAATTGACTTAAACTCTCAATTAATTTATTTAATGTAAATTAAAAACATATCTTTTTCCAGACTGTGAGATCACACATAATTAATGCAAAATCTTAATTAAGTTATTGTTTGGTTGTCTTCAATTATTCTTTTATTATTTTACATCACAAACTCATATGACGTTCTTCGTAAGCAAAAGTCCAAACACACCTTATAATATTAGGAGCAATTGATAGTTGCATATATTAAATTGAAGTAAATGATCCGAGTCGTCCAACTATTACGCCATTAACGAATTTACAACTTTAGCCCATTCTTTTAACTTTCACGGTTGGTACATTAGACTTATTTTATCATTACAATTCTACCTTCTGTTAGACTCCGTTAAAAATCTGCAACAATAAATTGCAATGTACCAAAGTTGCAACAACAGAATCTAACGGATGCTAGAGTTGCGATAATAAAATAAATCCAGTGTATCAATTTCTGTTTATAAACTAAAAACTATTAATCAAACTAAAAAGAGATACCGTATACTTCATCTATTAGTTTTCTGTATTTTATAATTAATTAAATTTTTTAATAAATTAATCAGTTCAATCCTAACTATAATTTTAATAAATGTTTATATAATGATTTGCATTGTAAATACAACGAAAAATTAAAGGTTAAATTGATTCAAATATAATTTTTTAATTATTTTAAATAAATTCAAGGATTAAATTAGTATAAAAGTAAAATTAGATCTTTTTGATTATTTTATATAAATTGAAGGATTAAATTGACCCAAAAGATTAAATCCAATCAATAATTTGACTTTTCTTAATTTAGCTATTTTGGTTTCACAATTTAATTTAAGTTATGATTTTAGAAAATTTCAATTTGATAGAATAAAAATAAATTAAAATATACTCAAAAAAAAACTCAAGTAAAACGACGGATCAGATAAGGGGATTCTATTTTAAGGCAACTTGGTTTTTGAACTTTAAATTAATTGAATTTTTATAATTATACATTTTTATCTAAACATAAGAACTAATAAAGTAAAGCATATAATAAATTGAATGGCAAGTTGAATTCTTTCGCCAACAAAAGTTTTTAATCCATTGATGATGATAAATTCAGAGCTTTGGGTGTGAAATTCAATGATCAAGAGTTGCGTTTTCACATAGAGTTATAAAAAAATGAGCAAACAAATCAGAAAGCTTCAAATAAGGCTTGATTTCATGGACTTTTTATTCGTAATCACTGACTTTTTACCTGGATAAATTGGGTTCCTCTGCTATTTTAATCCTTCGATTCTGTTCTAACCAAGTTACTCCTGCTAGAATTGGCATGGCTCTGTTGTCGTTATACAGTTGCCCACAAGAAAAGGATTTCTTGGTTGACCTGTTTATGCGCGCACTATCTGTTTGTTTTTTGTCCCAACCAAGTAGATGTGTTCACTTTTGTCTTTGGATTACCGTGTCCCTTTTCTTTTTTCAGTTTCTTACCAGTCTTTCTTCATGTGGTGGTTATGACTGAAGTTAATAGAATATAAGTGCAATGAACATTGCGTAGTGTTCTGGTTCCTGAAGCAAGCAAGCGCCAATCATGCTACAATAAATATAACCCATGTTTTCGTCAGAGCGGCATTATAATATTTAGTGTGTAAAGAACTGGTGGCAATTGTCTTTAGCAGATGGGTTTAGATTAAAAGTGAATGATTGCTAACATATAAGAACAAATGGTTGTCAACTGATTAAATAAACCCTACCTTAGTTTTGATCCAAAATTGGAATTTTTAAATGTTAATATTTTAGCTGATGCTATCACCAGGTAAACGGTTAGCTCTACAATCGTCATTAATCAGGTTTATTCAGTTTAGAGAGAGAAGTCAACGGAAAAGCAAGAATCAGAATTGGAGAAAAAGAAATGAAGGAAGCCCAATCAGACCAATTCCAACCCACCAAAACTACTACTTCAAGGTTGCAACTTTTCTCTTCTCTGCTTGTCATTCAACCAATCCTCCACATGAAAACTTCCCTCTTACTATTGTTCATAACTTTCTTGTTCTATTCTCTTGTCTCAGGTTCTTCCTTCACTGAACTCATTTTTCCGAATTTCACAGCTTCAAACTATCAATTCATCGACAACAAAGGCGCTTTCTTGTTCTCTCGTAATGGAACATTCAAAGTTGGTATCTTCAATCCCGGAGAACAGGCTAACTTTTACTTGGCCGTTATGCATGTTGCTTCCAACACTATCATATGGTCAGCTAATCGTGATGCTCCTGTCTCGGGTTCAGGTAAAATGGTCCTTACCGGCAAAGGAATTAGCATTGCTGATCAAGATGGCAATCCTAAATGGACAACTCCGCCATTGAGATCTTCGGTTTATGCATTACTGCTAACTGAGATGGGTAATCTTGTTTTACTCGACAAATTTAATAGTTCTCTATGGGAGAGCTTCCACAATCCAACAGATACAATAGTCATTGGACAACACTTGCCTCAAGGGGCAACGCTGTCGAACGCTGTATCAATTGATGACTTATCAACTGGAGATTACGGGCTTGCTGTCACTGATTCTGATGCAATATTGCAGTGGCAAGGACAGACATATTGGAAATTGTCAATGGAAACCATGGCTTATACAAACTCTAACTCTATTGTGGAATATATGGCAATAAACAGAACTGGTCTTTTTCTGTTTGGTAGAAATGGATCTGTTATTGTTATTCTGATGAGTTTGTCACCATCTGACTTCAGAATTGCCCAGTTGAGTGCTTCTGGCCAGTTTATAATCAAACACTTCTCCGGTAGTCAATGGGAACAGGATTTCACAGGGCCAATTGACACTTGTCAAATTCCACTTATTTGCGGCAGAATTCGGTTGTGTGTTGATACTATGTCTAACAGGCCAACATGTTCATGTCCTCCAGGTTTCCTTCAGACACAAAATTCAAGTGGTTGCGTGCCAAGCCAGGGGTATTCTTTGCCGCATGCTTGTAATTCAAGCCAAAATGTCAACGACCCGAGTTCCTCTGCTGTTTCCTATTTGAGGCTTGGTTACGGTATGGATTACTTTTCAATTGATTTCTCGGAGCCTACAAAATATGGTGTAAATTTGTCACTCTGCCAAGATTTCTGCTCAGCAGACTGTTCTTGCTTGGGAATTTTTTACAAAAATTCTTCTGGATCTTGCTATACGCTTGAAAATGCATTAGGTTCCATCACATCAAGCACTACTGATGAAGATGATATGTTGGGATACATTAAAGTTATAGCTGAAGCACCTCGAGATGAAAACACTAATAGTGATCAAAATAAAAAATTTCCTGTAATTGCTCTGGTGCTGTTACCTTTCACTGGGCTCCTCTTCATGGTTGCACTTGGTGTCCTGTGGTGGAGAAGAAGGAAAAATTCCAAGATTAGAGAGAGAAAACTGGGTCATGCAACCTCATTTTCTTCTGATGATCTGGACGCCTTCTTCATCCCAGGCTTACCCCAACGGTTTCACTATGAAGAGCTTGAGGTAGCCACTGATAATTTTAAAACCCATATTGGTTCAGGCGGCTTTGGTTCTGTATACAAAGGCACACTCCCTGATAAATCTGTCGTCGCAGTAAAAAAGATAACCAATTTAGGAGTTCAAGGGAAGAAAGATTTTTGCACTGAAATAGCAGTAATTGGAAATATTCACCATGTCAATCTGGTAAAGTTGAGAGGATTTTGTGCTCAAGGGAGACAGCGCCTTTTAGTTTACGAGTATATGAATCGCGGCTCATTGGATAAGACTCTTTTCGGTTGTGGACCTGTCTTAGAATGGCAAGAAAGGTATGATGTAGCGCTCGGAACTGCTCGGGGACTTGCATACTTGCACAATAGCTGTGAGCAAAAAATTATTCACTGTGATGTTAAACCAGAGAACATTCTTTTGCATGATCATTTTCAGGCTAAGATATCCGATTTTGGACTCTCAAAGCTCTTAAGCCCTGAACAGTCCAGTTTATTCACTACAATGAGAGGGACTCGCGGATATCTTGCACCCGAATGGCTAACTAACTCAGCAATATCAGAAAAAACCGATGTTTACAGTTTTGGAATGGTACTGCTTGAACTTGTGAGTGGAAGGAAAAATTGTTCGACTCGGTCACAAAGCCATAGCATGAATAACAGTAATAGTGGTGGTGGCCAATCGACAACATCATCCTGTTTAGGACTTGTTTATTTCCCTTTATTCGCATTGGAGATGCATGAGCAAGGAAGGTATTTAGAAGTTGCTGATCCAAGGCTCCAAGGGAGAGTGACAAGCGAAGAAGTGGAGAAATTAGTATGCATTGCTCTTTGCTGTGTTCATGAAGATCCTGCATTGAGGCCTAATATGGTTAATGTTGTTGGAATGTTGGAAGGCGGTGTTCCTTTAGGTCAACCAAGAGTAGAGTCTTTGAATTTCTTGAGATTTTACGGCCGTCGATTTTCTGAAGCTTCAATGGTAGGGGAGGAAAATGGAGAAAGCAATTTGATTTTATTTCCAAGAGGAAACAATTCTACCACAAGCGCGACAAGCGGTTCCCCTGCTCTTTTCTCTTATATCTCCTCACAGGAAGTCTCAGGTCCCAGATAATGTTTAATGGTTCAATTTCTGCTGCTTAATTATGTATAGTGTATTGTGAATGATATGAAAACCGCAATCCATTGATTGAAATCATTTTTTTATATATAGTTTTTCTTTTAGGAGTTCAAATTGAGTTGACTAGTAAGTGAATAGTTAGAATGATCGTTTACTTTTCTAAATTATGCTTTATTGTGTTGCTATATCTGCTAATAAAAAGGTGCTGTTCCTTTTGACTTTACGGCTAATATGTTCTTTCCTACACTTAATATATACTCTTGCGTTACATCTACTAATATTCGAAAATATATAATGCGATTTTCTATAATTAAGGAAATAAAAAAAATCATAAAATTAAAGAGAATACAAAACTAAAACCAATTGCAAAGTTAATATTGACTTTAGTGACAATCTCAATGGGTAATTCAGTAGAAAAATTATAGAATTAATCATCATGGGTTCGATTCTTGGCGATATAAATTTTTTCGAACCACACTCTTTGCCACGAGAAGGAGCGAAAATTAGTCGGTTTATGAATAGATAAAACACCCGCAACAATTTTCAGTTATTGAAGTATTTTGTACACGTAATTAATTTAATACCATCCAATTACCATAGGACACCTAAACATCGTTGACTAGCCAATCAAAATCAATGGAACGCGTAATCACCGTTATAAGTATAAAATTTTCATGTCCATATATAAACATGTCGATACCTTCCTCTCAGCATTTTCATTATTAAAATTAAAATTAAAATAAAAGCGAATAAATATTCTGATTGCGCGGAGAAAACTCGAGAAGGCCTTGGAAATTAGCTCCCATGGCTTACGTTGAGCGAGGTATGGATTTTCTCTTTTCTAATTTCTGTTTGGATTAATTCGTTTCAGCTTTTAATTCGAGTGTTGTTGTGTTTTTGATCTCCATTAATCTCTCAAAATTTAGGGTTCAATCGATCCCAATTTTGTCCCTCTTTTATGACTTCGTATTTTTTCTTTGCATTTTAATACAATTCGGATTTCAGATTTTGTTTCGTTTGATTCGTTTTAGTTAATTAGGAATTTCTTGCTTCGATAATCTAAGTCCATGTCAAGGTTGACTAAGTAGGATAATTAAAACTAATCCCAGTAACGCATTAATGGTTGATCTATAGATATGCCAATCGCCTAATTTTTAATTAATTTAAAACATCAGGTTGGCCAGTGGGATTATAGCAATTCGTGTTGCTAAACCTGGATTTGAGTTTGTGATTTGCTTATTATTTGTTTGTATGATATTTTATTTTGGGCGGCATTAGCTTAGCTTAGTCACAGGAGAAATGTTGGGGCTCTAGCTTAATTATAGTAAAAGTGTTAGAGCTAAGTTCCCTTAGGATTTTATGGGTGCAATTCAAACAACACCTACAGTTGTGTTTCATCATGTTATGTTTTCGAATCTCTGGGTTGGACATTGCATTGTCATAACTATCTTTGTTGTGTGTGTGGTGTATTATTTTTTTCCCTCTTCTTTTTGGGATTTCAACGACGGTTCTTTAGGGCTTTGAGATTTTGAGTTGTATATAGAAGTTATTTAGCGAAATTTATATTTTTAGTTGCAAAATTTGGAAGCCATTCCAGCGATGAAATCAATTTTTGGTGATTGTTGGATCTGTGCATGAGGACAGACCAATTAAGTTGGAAGATAATCTCTTATTCTCTGAAACTGATAATATGGTATTCTTAAGAGGGATATATATTGTTGGTCTTTCTGAATGATATGTCTTCTGCCAGGATACATTTGATTTCTGAATTATTTGGTGACTTTTTGCTGTACTACATGGTGCTGGAAAATTTTGCAGCTTATTCTTCTGTCTATTTAATATACAGGTTTATTCTTATTGTTGAGACAGTGGGTTGTATATGTCTTTTGCTTTGTTTTGTTTTTCACTTATATTTAATTGTGTATGCATTGTTTCTGTGGCATTATTTATTTCTGAAAATGAGACTCGGAACTTGTTTGCTTGTGTAATGACCTGTGAAAAGTTAACTCCATTGCATGTTATGGAGTGAAGCTGTATGTGGTTTTGAATATTTCATGGGTTGAGGGTAAAACATACAATGAAGATTAACAAAAGTCAATTGTTTTTGTAGTTTTCAGTACTCTTAAATTCTTTTGGGCATAAACAGCAACAACCAGTAACATGTACACATAATGTTTTTTCAGGTGTTGTGAAGTCGAAAAGATCAATATGGCGACTGAGAACTATCACTGATATCTTCTGGGCTATTGTAAATTTTATAGGCGTGTTTTTTGCTACTATGTTCTCGGTAATGACATGATCTTCTATTGATGCTTTACAATAGGTTATTTCAATCTTGGTACTCGTCTAGTGGGGATTAATTTTCTTGTTGGCTTTCATTTCTAAGATGGAAAAGTCAAATGCTTACCGGAAAGGATCTGGTTCTAGCAAGAAATGGGATGGTGGCCCTGGAGGGCCTGGAAGTGGTCCATATGGTGGTGGCGGCGGCCCACGTGGTCCACCTCGAGGCTTAGATAATGTTCGAGGGATTGACCATAGTAAGTTTATTTTTTATTTTTATATTTGATGTTCAATTGTTTGCTCATTCAGCTTTTTGATGGAAATTTTTGTTCTGACCTGCTAGGTTCCTTGCCTGCCTGTGGCTCCTGTTGTGGTTAATTGTAGAGATATCTCTGGTGCTTTTGGCAAATGCTTTCAGTTGGAAATATTAAATCATAATGTGTGTAGCTCGATAGATCTTTGTAGTGGGCTTGATGACATGAACAATCTGGGTTTATATTTATGGAAGAATCTACAAAGCTTATTTTGTTGACTGTTATAGTTGACTTTAATATCTGTGTACACGGTACAAACAACTTGGTGACAATAATATGACATTTCGCAGTCTGTCTGAGGCCAAATGTTTTGCTTCTTTGGAATTCAGTAATCGCCATTCAGGGCATTGTTTCTGTATTCAAAAGACCCTTCCCTTCCCTTGCATTCAGTATCAGTTTTATGTAGCTTAGGCCTAGTGGGCTTGTAACATTTTATGCTAATGAAAGTGTCAAACGTTAGCTGAAACCCCTTCAGTTGGTTTATTCAGCTAATGGTGCAAGTTTGATTCCCCAATCCCCATTCTAGGCCCCGGTTAAGGCGGACTCTTTTGAATAAACCCAAGACTGTGTGCCTCTGTCTAGGCTCAGATTTGTGTTTGGGCCAGCCTATAAAATTGGAACTTCACCAACTTGTCCTCTATGTATCTAATATTTAAAATTAAAATTATGAGTATTTATCATTTTATATTGTTCAATAACATTTATTTATATACCACTTAAAACTTTCAACAAGTTAATAAATACTGTGTAAATGTGATATAGTTATTTAACTTCTAATTAATTTTCTTTAGTATAAAAGTTATATCATCAAATAATGTAAAAAAAAAAAAAATGTTTTTGTGATTTCATTTATAACAATTAAAAAGACCAAGATACTTTCGTTGAAGTTGAATCGAGCCTATCACATTATTTCAAGTTGAGTTTGAATTTAACCTCAAGTTTAAAATTTTATTTTAGTAGAATGTTTTATAATTATAAAATGCTTTCTTCAGAACTCATATTAAATTTCAAAAATTGCTTATAGCCATAAATTTTGCTGCAATCTAATCATATTTAAATATTACTCAAACATTGATTAAGTTTTATTGCAGCTTCAGCTGTATTTAAATACAATATAATTTAAATACCGTGAGAGAATCATAGATAAGGTTAAACAATTTAAATAAATAATTAAATATGAATAATATTTAGAAATATATATTACTTTTGACTCTGTCATATGACCTCTTAGTGCTTGTAAAATGAATAAATTCACATCTAGTTTTCAATTTCACTATTTTTATCCTTTTATATAAAAAATGATAAAGTTAAGAAGCTAAATTTTAGGTAATTTATAATTTAAGCAATTCAAATACGTATTTTATGATAAATATATAGTTATAATTATTATATAGATAAGGTTAAGTGATTTAATATGAATAATCTATAATAAACTATTAATTAAAATCTTTAAGTTGTTCAATCACAATACAGAGAAATAAAAAAAAATTCTAAAAATGAAAAATAGGATGTCAACTTGATTTTTTTTTAAAACCACCTGTATCTCAACTCTATTATTAGAAACCGTCTAATTCAATATACATGCAGAGATATTTAATGGTAATTGAATCTGAAAGCTCTTTCTATATGTCCAGTCAAAATTTAAATATGTTCCATATTATAAATGATTACATGACTAATGAAAGTATATAAAATTTACAAAATGTGGGTAAGGAATTTTTTGAGCTTCCACAAGAAGAAAAAGAAGTTTATGCTAAGCCAGGTAGGGCTAAGACTATGGAAGGTTATGGAACATTCTTCCGAAGGAAATCAAAGGCAAGAAAGGTTGGGTTGATCACTTGTTTCACAAGATATGGCCTCCAACTGCCATTAACTACCACTTCTGGCTTAAAAAACCACCTTCTTACAGGTTTGTGATATTTATTTGTTAAGAAGTGGATAACTCATAGATTTGTTTGACGTTGTTTTTGAAACTATTGCTAATTCAGGTATTAATGGAAATAATAATTTAAGAATATTGTCTTTTTTTTCATAATAAGAGTCTCTTTTTATAATTTTAAGACTTCTTCAATTTAATTGGAGGACAAAATAGATATTTTATAAACTAATTTTTTAATTACATTCCTTAATCCATTTGCCAAACCAAAGAACGACACTTATTTTTTTTTATGTCACTTGAAGTGTCATATTTCAAAATTGAAGAAAGAATACATTGCATTTTTACTTTTTTATCCTTATTTATTAAATCTCACAGACACACAAAAAAAAAGATTGGATTTAGAAAAGTAAAAACATCTTATCTTTCATTATCGGACTTGAAAATTAGTTTTGAAAACACAACATTCGAACATTGCATTTAAAGCTGTAATAAATACTCTTTAACTAAAATCTCTCACATTTACGACTGATGTACAAAAAATAAAATGACGACTCTGTCTCCTGAGAAGTACACTACTGTTACTAACTGTACCACGTCAAGGACTGTCACTTTAGGGTTTTAAGAGTACAAGGATCCATCTAATAAACTTTTGAACTAAAATTGTACTGAAATTAATTGATTTATTAGATTCTAGTTTAAAATAATAAACCTAATGCTTTTAAATCGATTTGATTATGAATTGAACCGAACCGTATATGAATGTACAGCACTTAATTATATTACGTGCAATGTACGTATTATTTCTTATTATAGGCACTCGTTATCTAATTTATAAATTTTTATTGTTTATCAAGAACGATACTCATTATTCAATTCACCAGAAAAAAAGAATTAAACAACCAATGAAATTGTGACTGGCAACTGCTATATTTGGCTTTTTGCTATGTATATTAGCTATCTAACCAACTAAAAAAAATTGTTTTGCCAACTCAAACTGTGCTGGTAAATAATTTGGACATACTAACTAATTGAACATAATTTCTGAATAAAATTTAAGAGACGTATTTTCCAAATTATATATATCGTGTCCAGCCGAAACACTTAGAACCACGAAATAATATATATAATATTAATATTACGTAAAAACCCTCGAAACTAAATTATAAAGACTTGAAGTCACATTTTTTTAGTGCATGTAACTAATAATGTCACACCATTTTAATGTGATGCGATTGATTTTTTCACTTATGTATAAAGTGAGAAGTTTCGGATTAGAGTTTGTTCGATCACGAGAATTTTGTTGGATCGTAATATTATTTTAGCGTATTGGATACGTCGTACATAAAAGATTTTTATAAAACTTCAACAATAAAAGGAGGGAGATCAGATTGCTCCAACTACTCTCCAAAATCAGGTAAAGAATGAGTCGTTAGCTAATAAAATGAAGACAAATATATGAAATTCCTGATATTTATGAATCAGTTACTATTATTTTATTTTTTTTAGGTTTTCGTATGAAAAATAAATGAGTTGTAAATTTAAACAGAAATTAACGGTTTAATAAAAGTCCTCTTTCAATGCTCATTAAAAAAAAAACACTCCTGTTTCAATGTATTTAAGAAACGCAAATTGAAGAAAAACCAAGAAAATTTCTGAATGGAGCTAGAAAGGGTACAAGGAGTTGCCTTTACTTCCAAAGACACAATTCCGGAAGCGTTTATTAGACCAGAGAATGAGCAACCGGCATTAACCACCGTCCAGGGCATCGATATTGGAGTTCCGGTGATTGATGTGAGTGATGCAGATGAAGAAAAGGTGAACCGTTTAATTATTGATGCAAGCCAAAAATGGGGTATGTTCCAAGTCATAAATCATGGAATCCCTAACGAGGTCATTAAAAAATTACAGAATGTGGGAAAGGAATTTTTTGAGCTTCCACAGGAAGAGAAAGAGGTTTATGCAAAGCCACCTGGTGCTAAATCAATGGAAGGCTACGGAACTCTGCTTCAAAAAGAAATTGAAGGCAAAAGAGCTTGGGTCGATCACTTGTTTCATAGAATATGGCCACCTTCTGCCATTAATTACAACTTTTGGCCTAAAACTCCACCTTCTTACAGGTTTCGAGCACTTAGTTTGTTTTAATCGCTACTATATATATATTCAAAAAAACTATATTTGATTATGAATTTATGAGTACAATTTGAAATGGCAGGGAGACGAACGAGGAGTATGCAAGGCATCTGCATGGAATTGTAAACAGACTCTTCAAGACACTGTCATTAGGATTAGGGCTTGAAGAGAATGAAATGAAGGAGGTAATGGGTGGTGAAAAAATCGAGTACCTTCTGAAAATAAACTATTACCCACCTTGCCCTCGCCCAGATTTGGCTCTTGGTGTGGTGGCCCATACTGACATGAGCTCCATCACCATTCTTGTACCGAATGACGTGCAAGGTCTTCAAGCCTCTAAAGATCAAAATTGGTATGATGTTAAGTACATCCCTAATGCCCTAGTCATCCACATTGGTGACCAAATAGAGGTATGTATTTCTTTTTCTTTTCCCTTTTTTTCTTTTCTTTCAAATTTAGCTTCGACTGGAGTTCAAACTTATAGTAACACAATATTAGAAATGACTTTAATACGATCGAGAGTCAAAACTCATTAGTTATGTATCTTTTTCTGCTTGACAAATGAAAGTAATAGTTAAAAATTGAATCTAATACCATCAATCACCGTTGAAATTAAATTGTTAGAAATATGTAATGACTCTTGGCCAGGGGTGTAAATGAGTTGAAATGGGTTCTGGTGAGTTTGAGCCTGGCTCGATAGTTATATATCCGACTCGGGCTCGCCTCAATAAACATAAACGAGCCAAATTTGAGCTCGAAATCTATTAATCAAAATAATATCGTTTTAATATAAGTTTTAATTTATTTTGACTTATTGAGCTAACTCATAAGCTCGACCGATAAAATTAGCTTAAGCTCGCCGGCTAATGATCCAAGCTTGTTGAACGAGTTCTAGTAAGTTTTTATTGAGTCGAGTTTCGAGCAGCTCGTCTCATTTGCAAGTTGGAATTTTTTTAAAAAAAAAAAAAAGGAAATGCCATTTTTAATTAGCAGCTTGTTGGGTGTGACAGATTTTAAGCAATGGAAAGTACAAGAGTGTCCTCCACAGAACGACAGTGAACAAAGAGAAAGCTAGAATGTCATGGCCAGTGTTCTTAGAACCTCCATCTGAGTTTGTTATAGGGCCTCATCCGAAGCTGGTTAATGAAAATAATCCAGCAAAATACAAGACCAAGAAATATAGTGATTATTGTTACTGTAAGCTCAATAAAATTCCTCAGTAAGTTTAATATAAAGCTCTAAATTCTCTATTATGGGGTTTAATTAATCCCCATCACTCCTGTGCTTGGTTTCTGGAATTGAAAAGCTTAGAAACAGAAATAATAATCATAAAGACCTGTAAGCAGTTATTTCAGTTGGTATTTTATTTCTTTTTGTGTGTAGAATATCAAAATGTTTATATTTTCAACTTTTTATAGTTTACTCCCTTTTGACAAGAGCTTATTATCTCAAAGCTTTTCGCTTAATGATTAAATTATTTGATAAATGAGATATATAAATCATTTGAATGAATGCGATTCTACATATTTGGCTTTCTAAATACTAAATAATAAAATTGATGTATTATTTTATATGGGACCAAACATATACATTTAGCTTAATATTCAATTATTAGTGTAATATTTCTCTCAAAATTATTAGTATAATATTATTGTATATACATAATTTAATGGTGAATGTGATTAATTAGTTATTCAAATCACTTATTTGGTTAGGCATTTAAACATGTACGCATCACCAAGTTACAAAGTCCACATCAAATCTCCATCTATCAAATTTCCCTTTACATAATACAATTCCCATCTGTTTCAACATTCTAAACTTCTTTTTCATATACTTCCTGCCTACAGGACTAACAATATAAGCCTGCAGCTAATAAACTTTACTGTGACAATGATGCTGTTCTTCCGTATGTACAAATTAAATTCTCCAGCATGTCAATTTGACATAAGCAAATAAAGATGCAGTGGCGGCCACTGATCTGGTTAGACCAGAATCAAACCGAGCAAAGTCCGGATTAGATTCTACTTCCAAAATTGCGGTCCTAAACCAGACCAGAATTGGGAGGGACCAGTTCAAGTTCTGGTCCCTCCCCTATTGGTTTTGGACTCGGAAGGCTGATTCAATTGGGGCTTGAGTGCATTTTGCTAGTTAGGCACGAGCTCAAGCCAGCTAGCCAGTTCTGATCCCAACTAGAAAAAAAAAAAAAAAAAATCGGCAGCCAGAAAAGGTAGAAAAAAAGAAAGATCGAACCAGGACTTGCACCGGCGGGCCCTTCCTGGGGCCCACAACCAGCTGAACCAGGACCACAGATGGAACCCTAGGGACTGGCCTATTCAATGCCTTGAAAGCCCTGAACCGCCAGTTCATTACAAGCTTAGAGATGTAACCAAAAGCCGAGTTTATCATGCTCTAGTCATATCCCCTCGTCCAAACAGGCACAGCATATATCAGGATGCCCAGCACAAATGAGATAACTATTGTTGTTAGACCATAAATATAAGCTCTCCCGTATTCATTACGTTCTTTCATGGCATTATATTCAGCTACGAATGTTGAAACAGTACTCAAACAACCCAGAAACCCAAGCTGTACGCCTGTCAAAATTGTGTTACAGGACTTGGTATCCACCTGCATTACCCAGATTCCAACTAATCAATTTCAAATGGCAGTTATATGAAATATTAACAAGCATATGATACTGTGGATTCAGCTTTCGAGACTAATGCATTGTAGAAGTTCAAACAATGAATGGAAATAAGAAATGCTTTCACGTTTTATCATGAAGGCCTTTGATAGAACTGAGCCCAAGACAATATGGCAGAAACCAAATTTCTGACTACTCAATATGAATCTTATTAGTGCTTCTCTGTTAAATTTAAATCTACATTTCCTAACAGATTTACAAGATCTAAGACTTACCACTTTCTTCAAAGTAGAGAGTGCTGCCATGACACAGGCAGCAGAAACATTGGCGATTAGAGTCCCAAATGGGATCCATTTCAAATACCCTTTTTTTCCTAATCCACTTCCATTCAGACGTGCCAAAAACCACCTGATCCACACCCCTGGAGCTGCAACTAAGCAAGCCAGCCATAATTCAGCTCCGCTGCTGTCACTGTTTAACTCCTTCTTTAACAAAGTTCCACTCACACTCCATAAAATGCTTAGCATAAACACCAGAACTGCCATGACGGCCATATGACGCCTACAGCTGTCCACCCTCCAGTTGCAGCTAGTTTTAGTTTCATTTCTATTTAGTCTGTCAAGAAGTAACTTGAAGCACTTGGCTGTCCCAATGCCAAAATTGATGGAATAGGCTGCAAGGAACAAGCCTGCAAACATGCATAATGGAAAAGGTCAGCAGATGAGTTTTTTCATGTTGCAGTTAACATCGCTCCTAAATATTATTTCTCTTGTGAAGTGCCATATTACCTAGGAGAAAGCCAACCAGAGCAAACACCCAGTGGCCATCAACAGTGAGATCAAGCATTTTCTGATTCCAACCGCTGAAAGTAGTGAGACTTCCCAAGTAACCAGTTGTTAATCCAATGGCCAGATGATCAGAGACACCGACTATATCTCTTTTAAAAACTACACCCAACCATCCCATCAAGAAAGAACCAACCTAAAGAATGAATAAAGAGATACATGAGACACATGGATTTTACTTATAACATTATTAAAAGAATCCCTAGTAGAGGCGGTTGTGGGAAACTAAAAAGTAATAGGTTTAATTTTGGAGAGACAAGCTGTACAAGTATCCATATGACAGTGTAATTTCTCAACCATGTCCTATGTGTTAAGCTACCTTGGATTTAGCAATATCACATTATTGCATGCTCACACTTGAATATGCTTTCACCTCATCATTGCAAGGGCAGCAAGTCAAAAAAAATTCACCACAAGTTTTCTTTTTGGTTTGGGGGAGGATGTCTTCGGAAGACACGGATTCCATTCCCATGGTTGAGCACAGATTCACAAGCCAATCAAACGCACAATTATGGCCCTACAGTTTTGTTGAAGATAAGGTACCTTGGATTTAGCAATATTACATTATTGCATGCTCACACTTGAATATGCTTTCACCTCACCATTATAAGGGCAGAAAGCCAAGAAAAAGTTCACCACAAGCTTTCTCTTTGGTTTGGGGGAGGATGTCTTTTGAAGACAGATTCCATCCCCATGGCTGAGCATAGATTCACAAGCCAATCAAACACTCAATTATGCCCTACAGGTTTGTCAAAGATAAGGTAATAGATTCCCAAAGCACATTCTAATGTACCTATCAGTATCTCATTTCTAGATTATTGGTGCTTCAACCAATCAAACTTTATAATCTTATTCCTACATCTATTTAAGTCCGGCTATATGTTTGCAAATACAAAATCACATTACAAAAATGCCTGCATCTTCATTAATAATAATCATATATTCGAACAAAAAGATATGGCTAATCTGTTTAAACATGTTAGATAAATACCATAACATAAACACATCAATAATGTCATATATAAAAAATCATGGAATGCATTTGTGCGAATGCACACTTGTGAAATCCACCCATGTGTAAATGCAACCATGAACTCAGCATGTGGGTGTGCATGTGCATGTCTCTGTGCATGAGACAGAGGGAGAGAGAGAGAGAGAGAGACCATGTTGGAAGGAAGGTCAAGGTATAGAGGATAGCGATCACTTGTCACACCAGCTACATTGGGACCAAAAAGTTTCTGTAACAAGTACCTTGTTAAGACCTGTACATTACCAAAAATTTTCTTTAATTAGTAACCCTTAAAGCCTCCATATCACTTATTGTATCCTCTAGATCAGAACACAATCCGAAAATGAAAGAGGCTAGAAAGGGAAGGAAAAACAGGGCACATATCTTTGTCCCTTGCACAACGTTATGCATGCATCAAACAAATATTAATTCTGTATGTTGAAGGGATGTCCTATTCATAGAAGTCTATAAAAGTGATGTAGAAAAACGAGAAAAGTGGATTTCAGATGACAATGTCAATTCATTTGAGAGAGAAAGAGAGAGATCTTCATAAGCCAAAATGTACAAACTAAAGTTCTGCCACTAACTCCAGTAATACATTAGCCTAGGGACTAGACTCTGAAAATTATCCTCTTGACATTAATAGAGTTCTGATTTATCACTGAAATCACCCTTATATTCAATCGAATTTTTCTTGCATGCAAGCAAAGCAAAATGAGATTCTTCTACAAATGATCTTAAGGAAGAGACTGTTAGGATGTCTAAAAGATCAGGGTATTTGCAACATTGAGATCTCACTTCGATGTTAGATTGGCAATAATGTTTTGCCAATCTACAATAGTTCACACTTCATATTCGGGAAAAATAGCAATGAAAGAACAGGAACAGGTTCCTGGCAATAAATACAATTCTCCTTACATTATATTGCTGTCTCTCTGGGTGCCAAGACTCTAAAGAAGTCCAACATTAACAGTTAAATAAATTTTCTGCATTTCCATTCAGCTATTTCATTTACTAATGATTGAAAATTTCATCAGCTCCACCTCTATAATTACCACTGGTATACTGGAAAATATTTCATGAAGAAATTATTTAATAAGCTATCGACTAATGCAGAAATAAAAATTCTGGAAAGTAAAAAGTTAAATGCTATGTACATTACCCCTAGAATCCCAAAAACAGATAGATAAACAAGACATGATATATACTCCAACATTAGAGGCAATGTGAACGCTGTCTCGTTGTCCTGCATAAAAAAAATAGACAAAAACTTAGCTAATTGACGTACAATACTTAAATTGAGTAATAGAAACACAAACAGCAATAACCTTATCCATAAGGCAATAACCCAACTCTATCATCATTAATAAAGAAATAAATTTATATGAAATCACATATTTCAATTCATAAATACATAGCCTAGGTTCCACTTACAAGGATTCACAATGCATGAAACTATCTTCTTAGCTTGAATATAATTATATCTTGGACAGATTCCTCCTTGTTAATTAGTGTTTTAACTTTCAAGGCAGTGTTTGATAATATCATTCAGCATTTAAAGTTAAAATCTTTAATAGATTAGTTTTAAGTTGTTTGGTAATACTCATTTGCATATCATTCAAAAGTCTCAATCAAGTTAAAATTCACTCAAATTGATAAGTCAAAAATTTTAACTTAAGATTCATATTGAATACGAAGTTACTGAGTTCTGAAAGAACTTTGCAATTGTAGAAAATTTCAGTACTTATATTATTAAACTCCTAAAATTCAGGCCTGAAATTTTCGGTGCTTTGTTATTTTTTTCCACTTACTCTATTTTTACCCGTGTTGTACTTCAAATTCAAGAATTTTATATTTCATGGTCTTCCTTTTGGTTGAAATATCAACGTTCTAACTTCCGAGCTTCCATTCAACAACTCATTGATTGAAACCAAGTTTAAGAAGGATTCTAAAATTACAATATTTCAATAAAAACCTTAACCATTAAACCAGAGAGGGCATTTCACAATCCCAATAGCTGAACGTAATCAATCCACGTGTGCTTATTGTCACAATAAAAATTTGCCAAATTAGATGAAATCATGCTCCAAATATGAGGCAGAACGAAGCTATTACCTTTAAGAAATAATTATTTAACAAACTCTAATCATTAGTAAAGAAATAAAAGCAAATTATTAACTGAAAGCTTACTTGTTTTTCGTCATTTGAGCACACTATTGCATCAGCGGAAAGAGGCGATGCGATTTCCTCCGGCAACTGTATCCCATGGGACTCTGTATTCAAAGTTGTGGAATCATGGGATCTGAGCCCATATGATTGCAAAAAGTTGCCTTCTGGGATGGGAAATACTATTCCACTCTCTAAAGCATTATCCAGGGATAACCGGCGGCTGCCACTCTCAATCTGCATGTTGATATGAAGAGCCCTATCTCCAATATCACCTGCCTCTGAAGCATTTTCACTTTCAGTATAATCATCTATTCGAAAGGACACCGTGCGTGTATTTAATGAACGCCTTCTCCTTGAGGAGCCTACACTGCTTGTCCTACCAAATGATTCAACTGGATTGGGTGCAGATTCAACAGTCTCATGCTCCATTACCCTGAGAACGGATTGCAAGGTTTCATTCTTCATGGAATAAGTTCAACGGTAGAATTAATGCCACATTGATTTTAAAAGTTAAAACCAAGAAGTTATGACAGGAATATGATGCAGCTGCTAATGAAAATGATAATGTTAATTCTTGCAATTTTAATGACAAAGTCAACATCTACAATTTTTAAAAGCCTGCAGTAGGTGATATAACAACAAATGTTGCAATCAGCACATAAATGGCAATTAATTAAAGTATTAGATTCTGTCTCACCTAATGCATGCCTATAAATGACATCGGAGAGATAGAAGACAAAAATATTTGTGAAAAAACAGCCAAGAACGGGACCAAACGTTATGGAAATATTTTGATTCTTTAATTTTATGCTGGTAAAGTAGATTTATAAACATTTAAGCGGCTGTGTGTGCCTGTAAGAATGGATAATATGAGTCCTGGACCTAGCTACTTCATTTAAATATAAAGAAAAATTGGAATAGCACCAACTAAATACAACAAGCAAATATGATGATAAGAAGCATGTTTAATTAAATATAAAATAAAATAATTTTTGGTTACCAGCATTGGTGATTTTCCAGAACAAATAAGAAATATTATTCCGATTAAAATTACTGCTAATGCTGCACATCCATGGAACTCTCTATGTTAGTCCCAATTGCATGATTAACCCAACAAAGGGAACCAAAAACTAAATTATAATGAAAAACACAAACAAAACAAAATTTTAGCATTGCATGTGAGAATAAGGCAGAATGTAAAATTACACCAGAACTTCACTTAAACAGATTGTTCATAACATTGAAACCATGCATACTCCCTGTAAGTGCAAACTACAACACGTTAGTCAGTTATGTTACTCTCCTTTGAACCCTGTAGATTGCCAACTTGCCAAGAGATGGCTATTAACAACTAGAGAACCGTGTTAATATTTTGAAAAGAGAGAAAAAAGTTCAAGTGTTATTAAGTTCACACAAATGGTATAATGAATAACGAAATTAATATTTAAATCAATCTGTAAAATGAAACAACAATAATTGAAAAAAAAATCCAGATAGATAGAGGGATTCTGACCATTTGGGCTTCAATAATTTAATGGGTTATACAATTATCAAGATATGATACCACTAAACTCTGTGCCAAAAGAAATTAGCATCAAAATCCAATCCCCATAAATTATTGATAACACAACTAATATTGTACTGGACTTTTTAATGCAGGCCAAGTAAAAAAACAAATCAGAGTGGATCCCATGAATCAACATAACCAGAAGAAATTTTAGAACAGTGAACTTAGGGCAATTCAATTATATTTCTTTACTGACAAAGCACGAGAAGTTTACTTATCAACACTCAACAGTTCCTAGATGTGTCCTCCACTAGCAAAGCAGAAAAAGAAAGACAAAACAAAATCCAACCCCACTAAACTAAAGCTCCAATACGCGTTAGCCGATAAATAAAACTCTCCACAGAAATCATCTAAAAAGTGGACTGAACCTTTTTCATATTAAAAAGTAAGCAATAATATAATTGGAAAAAGACAGGAATTCGGTGGCCAATAGTCAAGAAAGCTAAACAAACAATCTGGGCAGCTTAAAGTGTATTTCAGAAATGAAAAGTAATCAAATAAAAGAAGCATCTTCTTAGTTAAAGCTAAAGAAAATGACCAAAATAACCAGATTAAACAAAGAAAAAATTTGGTAACTCACCTAAAGAAGCAGCCAAACAAACTTAGCGATGGAGGTGAAGCACCGACGAGTTAGAATGACGAAAGTACAATCGAATGTGATATTGAAACGCCGTCGTCAATATTTAAGAGAGGACAGTGAGGAGAGCGAGAGAAAGATGCTGTAAAAGTAAAATACTTGTTGAAAATTGAAATGACGATGTGAAAACTGAAAAGAGAGAGATGACAAAATAGTGTGAGCTACGATAATGGCGGATAGTTAGCGACTCGCAACAAGCTTTTGGAGATTGGAAATTAATAAAAGGAAACGGAGGGGGAAACAGAGAATGCAACACGCGTCCTCTGACTTTGACTTAAACACGCCTTCGCTTATTTTCTGTGTTGGAGAAAATAATTATATATGTAAGGTTAGTTTAGTAATTCTGCCAAGTTTATTTTATTTTGTTCCTTCCAAGTCTGAGATATATTGGTAACATTCATATATTATACGAGGAAAAAAAAAATCAAAGGCTTTGAACGAGTGAAATGGTTCCATTTCTCTTTTTCCATTATAAGTGGTTTTCAAGCTTGCACAGTACATTCATAATTTCATGCCACTTCTTTTGATTCAATAATCTTATAATATATGATTGTTTAAACTTGCAAAATAGTTTTTAAATTTTTCTATTAAAATAACACGTCAATAGTTCTTCTACTGTATTTTTCTACTAATACATTGCTATTTCTCCTTTTAAGAGTAAGAAATTATCCTTAAGACTGCAAGATAAATTAAAATAAAAAAATAGAATAACACCGTCATATATTTTTTTGGGTAAATTTCTGGATATTAAAAATTAATAAAATTTAATCTTTTTGCTGATAAAAAAAACCATTTGATATATACTATAAAAGAAAACATTTGCGTTAATAGTGAATACCACATTATTACTAGAAAAGAAAGAAAAACATTTATATAAAATTAGTAAAAAGTGACATGAAAGAGCATCACGACTTTGCGATTGATAGCTACACGCATGGTTAGAAAATAAAGGCGTCCGTAGCCGAACTAAGCAAGTAATGGGCATTTCCTGAACCATCTTCACAGATTTGCTGTCCTTTATGTCTCAACTCAACCCTCTTTGCCGGGGTTTAGCATTTGGTTAATCCGAATTAATTTAAATTGAATAATTCAATTTTTAAATATGATCAAATTTCATAAATTTTTATTCAATTTAAATCATATTTAATATAAAATTAAAATAACCGAATCAAATAATATGTGATTTTATTAAAAAAAATCGTAATCATCCGAATAATCGAATTAGTATTTTCAGGTGATTAATCCAAACCGATTATGAGAAAATACTCAAATCCAAAATTTTTCTTTATATGTGTTCATGTCGTCAAATTTACAATTTGCACTCTTAAAATAATTATATACATATGATTATAAATTTATAGACATTTATATAGAATAAAAATTAAATAATAAAATTAATTAATTAATTCAACAAGTCATAAGTGCCTAAATAAAATTTCAAATGTAGTCATACATAAATTCAATTATCCAAATAACAATAAATATAACTAACTTAAAAGAATAATTCATTAAATTTTCAGTTACAAAATTATAGTTAACAATCAATTAAACATGACGTTCTTTATTAATGATCTCAAAAGTTATATCATATTATTGTCATCTATCATAAAAAATTATAAATATAATTTGCACTTTTGCTTTTACTTTAATATGGAGTAAAAACGCGACGTTTTGACAGAGAAATCTAAAATAAAATAAATAAATAAATATATATATATATATATATATATATTGAATATTAATTTGAATTAATGAATTTTTTTTTAATTTAATTAGATCATGATAAAAAAATCAAATTAATATTTATAATTAACCGATCCAAATTAAATTTAATTTATTAGTAATCGAACCAAATCAGATCATTTAATTCGGTTTGAATTTTCAGTTAAAAAATTGTTAAACCTTCTTCGGTCTTCACTGATTTGCAGTCCAATCATGTAATAGTTTAACTTTGTGGCTGTCGACAATTGGCAGATTATGACCATTGGTTGTCCCTCTCCTAGCCGGACCTTCACTCAATGAGTTGGGGCCCAATTTCATTCTCTTTCCATTTTTTATCTATATAATTTTATTTTAGTCATAGCTCACACAACAATCCATTCAAAAAAAAGAAAAAAAAAATCGATACCAAAAGTGTTTAACCGGTAAAATTAACGAAGATGTACCGCAGTACAGTATAATTCTTTTAGATTGTCAAATGAAAAAAAAAACATATTATAAATAGATAAGTTATTTTATATTTTCAGATAATATATTTTAATATAATTATAAAAAAATAAATTATTTTATATTTTTAAATAATGTCTTTAAAAATTATAAAATAATATATTATTTACAAATGCGAGATAGGAATTTGATCCATAAACAGCGGATCAAAATTTGATAATTAAAGCTTGAGAGATCACGAAGTTAAAATAGAAAATCAGGTACAAATTTTGCATTAGGCCTGTAATTTTCATAGATCTGATGTATTAAAATATCTTCAATTTTTTGTCAGGTTGCAATTTCAACCCATTTTGATTTTTATGACAATTTTACCTCAATTTTAATTTTTTATTACAATCACACCCTAATTTTGTAAATAAAAATTGTTTTAAAAATGGTCCACTCTAACATTGGGTTATGGTAACCCTTATTAGCCAAAGCACCCAATTTTTTGTCAACTCTTCTCAAAATATCCTGTTTTTTTCTTGGCAAAAAAACCTCTAATTTGTTTTCTGTCTTCATTCTTAAAGCATAAGCGATGCCTTTTTATGTAAAATGTCCAAGCTATGCAAAGCTATCTATGCAATTTTTCATATCTATTGGCAGTTAAATTTTCTTCAATTTAGATTCAAACTCATACATAAATAAAAAAACCAACTAGACATATACTTAAATGGCTAATCCATCAAACATTTTAATATATACAATTGCACCTATTAAAATTTTAACTTATAAAATTATTACACTAAATGCTTTAATTATAAATTTAATTTACATATTTATTTTAATAGTTGAAAATATGAAAAATATAAATTATAATAACCAGACGTCAAATTAACCCGAGCCGGTTGACGGTTGTTGCCATTCCCCAAATCGGAAATCTTGTACTACTATTCTTCTTCTTCGTCCTGATAGAAATGGGATAAGGAATTATGGACTAAAGTGATATTTGCCGCAGATCGGCCAAACAACGTAGGATAAACCACAAAACATATATTAACCGTAGGATATCAATTTAATTGATTGTTAACCGTCCGATCTCCACACATCTGGTCCCCGCCCTAACCAACGCAAAAAACTAAAACCCGAAAGCTCTGACACGCAAACACTACTACTCCTCAGCACAATAGAGCCTCACTATTCATTCACTGACCCCAACTCTCAGAACTTCTAGATTCTTCTAGAAGATTCCATGGCGGAAGGTAAGAGATCGACCGGCACCGTCAAATGGTTCAGTGCACAGAAAGGTTTCGGTTTCATTGCCCCTGATGACGGCGGCGAGGATCTATTTGTTCACCAGACCTCCATCCAATCTGATGGCTTTAGGACACTATCCGAAGGCCAGCCGGTCGAGTTCGACGTCGATTTTGGAGAGGATGGCCGTACTAAGGCCGTCGAAGTCGTCGGTGTATCCAGATCTCGCCGTACCCCTCGTGGCGGCCGTGGGGGGGGAAGCGGGAGAGGATTCTATGGCGGACGGGGAAGAGGAGGTGGTGGTGGAGGATATAATAGTGGTCGCGGCGATAGTGGCTATGGGACCGGTGGGAGGGGTGGTCGATCAGGCAGTGGATATGGCGGCAGCGGTGGTGGTGCTTGTTATAATTGTGGTAGAGTTGGTCATTTAGCGAGAGATTGTTACCAAAGCGGAGGCGGTGGTGGTGGAGGAAATAGGAGATACGCTGGTGGCGGCGGCAGGGGCGGGGCCGGGGGCGGGGGCGGATACTCTGGTGGTGGAGGCGGCGCATGTTATAATTGTGGGGAGGAAGGGCATTTTGCGAGAGATTGCACTAGTACTGATCAACACTGAGACAATGTGGATGCTTCTTCATGATGATGCTCTGTTGATTAATTCTTTATGGGTTGTTGCATTTTCAAGTTTTGGTGATTGTTTTTCAAGGGATGGAATTAGCAGACGAGATGGAGCAGAAGCGTCTTCTGTTGCCATTGCCACTTTGCTCCTTCCTCATAGGGTTTTTTTTGGGTAAATTTGATGATGTTGGTAATTGTTTGCTTAAGTTATAGTTTTATCATTTTCTCTTTTTTTTGGTCTCCTCAGTTATTTGTTGACATGAAATTGATCCTAATTACATGTTCTATATGAAATTAGTGATTTTTTCAATTCTCTTTTATGCAATTATACCAATTCTTAATATGAGTTTAGTCCTGTGCTGCTTGGCTTTTCTTTTCTGTTGCTAAGCTGAATTCTGAATCTGAACTCTTTTTGTGATTGTCCCATAAACTCTAGGGCTTGAATGGTAAGCTTTTGTTTGAAAGCTGAATATATTGATACATCAATGGGATAGTCATCTATTGAAAATGATAGCCAGCTGGGTCGGATTTCTTGGTTTTGTTTAATTTTTGTGTGGATAAATTTAATAAATTGTGGACGAGCTTTCAAGAGTAACAACTAAATGTATCCTCTTTTTTTTTTTTTTTTTTCTATTTTAATGGAAGAATATGAACCAAGTCATAAATATGGGGCGGGTGGGTGGCTAGTGTTCTCATATTTGTTTTTTCAAATTGTATGGCTAGAGTACTCATAAACCTTATCCAAATTTTGAAATCCTTTGAAAGGACTAAATTGGATGATTTAAGATTGAGATCACCTTTGAGGCTTGATCATCCACTCGCTGAAATCTATTAGTGCCTAATCTTATCTAGTCCTTTTTGAGTTCCATGATATATCCAATTTCACAATCCTTGTCCTTGATTTCCTAATTAATACAGTTAATCACTGTAAGGATGGTAGTAAATGAATGGAATGTGATAATCCTTATATAGAAGGGAATAGGACCATTTATACTGAGGGGGATGAATGGAGGATTTTGGTTTCTTCATATTTACCTCTCCAGAGGAATATATGTTCTTCTAAAGTACTGTTTTGGAATAGTAATAACCTAAACAGATCATGATGATGGGCAATTCTAATGTTGCATTTAGCTTCTGAAAGCTTATAATACATAAATTCCTTAAAATTTATTGAGAGGCTGTTTGTTTATAGGAATATCCAAACTGTGTGACATATTTGCTAATGTGGGAATATTCAGAAAATTACATTCATACCTGCTGCAATCTGTAATATAAAGAGCAACTATGATAAGCATCTAGCACCTATGTTATAATCATGCAAAAGCATAATATATCTGATATTTCACTTCAATATCAAACGCATTCTTGATGTTTTGGAATTTGCAAGAGAAGCTTCTCTCTTGTTTGTTTTCCTTGTGATTTGAGTTGGAGGGGTAGGTGTTTGGGCAGGAGATATGGTTTGTATGGTCAAACCTCAAAGCTGGCGTATCACTTTCCTTCTTGAGTTCTTGTGAGTTGTTTCTGTCTTCCTAATGGAAAGATTTGATGCTAGCTTAGTTAATTTTTCTTCCAACGAGCTAATATACTGTTCGCAAAATAAATGAGGGACTATGGAAAATAGCAGATTGCAACTGCGTTGCTTATACTCAATCCACATGGCCATTGCTTCTAGTAGTTCTATTCAATTGCATTAAAATATATATAAAAAAAAATCATCATCTCCCAAATTCGCTTTTTAGTACTTTGCTGGGTTGCTTTTATAATTGTGATTCATTTTCAGGCCATTACAAATTCTTGTAGCTTCAGGTGATTGGTTCTCTCTTCATCTAGTACTATCTTTTTTTTTTTTTTAAAGGCAACTGAATCATCCTTTTAACAATTAATGAATGGTGTCTGGGCAGAGTAGGCTGACATTACTGGTATTATGGATATATATGAAAAGCATTTCCCTGCATTAATATGTTTGTGAGCCAAATGGGCACAGCCACTGCTTAGTCAAGATCGTAGAGTGTAATATCCCACGATTAACCAAGATTCTATGCAGATTTGTGCTTTCCTGTTTTTGTTCTTTAATATTTCTGCTTCAATAATACAGATTTTAAGATTTTTTTTATACTAGAATGAAAATTGTAAGGTATTGAGGATTACCGAGCTTTATGTATTTAGTCTTAGATTTTCTTCTTCAGCAATATGATCCTAATTGTCATATTATTTCTTCTCCCATTACATGGCATTTGTATAATAATTATAGTCTAGGTTCCAAGCATATTATATGGGGTGTTAAGACTTTGTCTTGCAGTCAAAGGTCTTGCTGCAAGAATTCTTTGTAGGGTAGACACTTGCTGCTGAAGTTTTTGGCAAATATAAGGTTTTGAATGTGAATCCCTTCTGTAATGTCAGAGAAAGAACAAAAGGGACAACAAACTTCAAGATTATTTTATGAATTGACATTGATAATGTAATCGGTGTTCTCAGATGAGATCATCCAGTTCAGTAGCTGAACATGGCAGAATATAGTGGTGCTAAAATAAAGATTAAGAACGCAGATGCTGTCTTCGGTAAATGGTTTGAGTAAGGACAACTGCATGCAAAGGTAAGTGTAGTAATTCTCTGTATAATGGAAAAGGTTGTATCTAATGTTGCTAACTGTGAGGTATGGCCAGGAGTTCCCTACAAATCTTTAGATCACTTTATTTGTAGGAATGAACCTAAGTCAATTTCCACGAGTATTGCACTGTAGGCATCTCCCTTGTCATCGTGAAGACACTGATCGAAGGAAGATATAGATTAAAGAGATTGATTGTGTTTGAAATAACCTTTTCTAACTAAAATATGTCTTGAAATATAGAAGGAAGTGTCATGAAAGGTAATAGAAGAATCTTGTTTTCTTCTTTGATCTTTGCTTTTTGCCTCAGCATAATGAGAATTTGCTTTACAAGGTATGCACTTTTAAACAGGTGAATCTGAACTGTTACTTCCTCTTATTCAATACTTATAGTGGGATAGTGACACCAGAACTAAAACAGAAAAGATTTGATGACTCCATTTTCTCTTGATCTCTATTTCTTAGTTTTAATCTACCTTTGAATTTGAGGATGGTGACTGGGCTTGTGATGATCTTGCAAATTGGCAGATTGTTGTGAATAAAGAATTTAGATGAATGTTCTAATCTGGGTGTTCAGTTCAGATTGTTTTTTTTTTTTTTTAAATGAAGTCCCTATAATGTTGTTATAATCGTGATTTTTAATTGTTTATTCAAAAAAGAAATGATAAATGGCGCAAATAATAAATCATTTAAAATATGGGTTGTCTATTAATCTTCCTTTCCTTTAATCCTTCTAAATTTTTAATCAAAATGATATTTGGTTAGGGAAGTTTTTGATTGTGGAAGAGAATCTAAAGATCTACCTTGAGTGGTTTAATTTTGCTGATTCAGGTACATTTTCTTCTTCTTCTTCTTCTTCTTCTACATTTGTTATTGTTTTTCTTTCCTTTTTCTTTTGAAGTTATTACTTATTAACACTGTACGCGAGAGTATGTTTGGTTTTAGATGGTGATGGTCGAATTACTGGTAATGACGCTGTAAATATCATTAGGCTAGCTTGTTTGAGTTCAAACTCGATTTTTGAACCGAATTTTTATTTTTTAAAATTTGTTATGGCTTTGTGCGGTTATTTTTATCCATAAAAACTTTTAATGAATTAAGAAAAGAAAAATCGGCAGCTGCTGTAAGGTAATGATGTGGCTTTTCCGAAAGCCCATCTAGAAATTCATTCTGAATCGGAGTACTAACCTAAACAATATCCAACCAGTATAGCCAGATTCAAGACTTGAGCATACCTGAAAGAGAAAATTACACCACTATTTCTGTGGTTTATTTTTATTAATTTTTTTTAAAATATCAATTTTTCTATATTTTACTTCCATTATGCTATTAGATTCTTTTGTTTATCTTTTGCATATTTTTTATTAAGTCAATAAGAAAATACAGAAATAAAAAAATATATATTAAAATATTATATAAAAATATCATAATATGGTATCTATAGTTTGAAAAATAAAATTAATTCGTTCTTGTATTTTTGAAAATAAAAGGGATATTTTTATCATTTCATAAGGTATTTAATAAAAAAAATACTGTTTTTTCGCATTGACTAATTGTATTTTATAAATTACAGGGATCGTTGCGATATGCCGTATTCAGAAATTCAAAGTATTTTTTTTATAGTTCAATGTTTGAATAATTCTTACATTGAAAAAAATGGATAATAGTGATATAATTGTTAATTTAACTAATAAATTCCACTATTTAATTATTTAAAAAAAAGTAAATCTAAAATAAAATTTTCAATGATACTCATTTTTTTATTATTCTTGTTTCAATTTCAAGATGAATTTAAAAAATCCTTTTTTCCCCTAATAATTCAATCGATTTATATTTATGGTTGATTTTCTTTCATTTTATTTTGTATGGTTCATATAATACTATGAAATAAAAAGAATAAAATATTTATTCCATGAAGTTTGTTTCAAATTTTAAAAATAAAATTATGGGGATTAATTTTTTATTTTTAGGTTTTTATTAAATTTTTAAATATGTAATATTAAATAGAAACGGAAATCGTATCTTTTGATATGTCTGTTCTATTTTTTATTGGCTCAATCCAAAAATTAGACAGCGACAACACTTTGTCGCCCAATTAAGTGCACTTTACAAATTGCAGCTTTAAAATCTGATAAAGAAGCTTCCATATGGACATGGGCCCGTCAATTTTAACATCCAGGCTAAGGCCATCAGCTCTGCCTTTTTCCTCTTTTATATATATATATATATATATATCGTCGTTGTCCTTCTCAGTCGGCAGCCATTTGCGGTCGGCTACTGACTTGTCACTGTACATACATGCACGTAGCTTAATTTCACCCACGCTTCCAATTTCAAAAGATAATCACTTAGGTATTCCATTTTAAAATTATATTTTAAAATTTTTTGAATTTTGGTATCTATAATATAAAAGTGATTCAGACGACTTTTGATAAAAATTATTAGAAATATAATGTGATATTATTATGAAATTTGCATTTTACACGTGGCATTTGATATGAAAAAAAACTCCAACTCAACTGCATTACGCATAGACATGTATATAAATTTTTTATTTTTTTTTCTTAAAAAAACACCCAAATCTCTCATCTCTTTCTCTCTCTCCAACTAACGACTCACTACCATCTCCCTCTCTCTCTTCACCCAACCATATCTACTGAAAATTAAAATTCAAAACCACCACCACCTCATCATCTCTCTTCGTCCAACAATATCCATTGAAAATCAAAATGCAAAGCCGCCACTATGTTCGTCTCTATCTTCACCTAAATATATCCATCTCTTTCTCTCTTTTAGCTGAAACGTACCCACTTCTTTCTCCCTCTTCACAACCATATTAACTGAAATCAAATTAACAAAATGGATTTAGGTTTTCTATAAAAAGAAAAAGATTAAAAATATAGATATCTGATGATAATGTTTACTATATGATAAATCAACGGAAAAAAAAAGAAAATTTTGAAATTTCGGCAAATGAAAAAGAAAATGAGATTTTCGAAAAATGGAGAAAATTTTTTATCACAACAGTGTATATGTTTCTCCAAATAGCTTCTTCATACTACCTTTGGTCTGGTTTGGCAAAATTCTAATCCTCAACGATGATTATATTAAACAAAGTAAAAAAGGAAAGCGAGAATGTTCAATGAACTCATGTTCATTTTAGGAAACGAATCCTTCAACAACAAGTTTAGATACAATCTTGTTGCTGCAGGAAGACAACATTTAGGCATGTTAATGGATTTTCACGACCCGCCATTGGGCTTTGGTAATCTTTTTTTTAGCCTGGTCTGATTTGCGCAATTGTTTCTTTTGAGAAAAAAATGGGAGGTTGAAGGAGGCATGGTGGATGAAGAGAGAGAAAGGCATGAAATTTATATATATGTTTACGTGGAATCCACTGATACAATTGAGTTGGAGATATATTTTTTTCCACCTCAGATAATGCCAGTTCCATATAATATAACTTTTTGCTGAAAATTTATCAGAGTCATTTTTATGTTATAAATACCAAAATTTAAATATCTTTAAGGTGTGAGATTTTAAAGTGATTATCTCTTAAATTGATGGACCGTGGTGAAATTAAGTCTATAGAGATTGTTGATTCACGTCCCAAAATTATCTTTTATTTTATTAATTTTACTCATTAAAATTACGTTTTTCTGAATAATTTAATGTATAAAATTACTTTAACATTAATCTTGAGAATGTGGCAATTGGTTGGCAGTAGCGCTTACTTTCTATTTTTTCTTTCTCTTTGCTTCCTTTTATTTCTAATATTTTATTTATTTCAATATGTTTTTTCTATTCTTTCTTTCTCTTTACTTTCTTTTATTTCTAATATTTTATTTATTTTAATAAATTTAAATATGTTTTTTCTGTAACATACTCTATGCTAAATACATAAATTTTTTTTAATATACCTTTATTTTGAGTATAAGGGAAGGAGAATTCAATCCAAGATCAATTGTTAAGTCGTATTTGCACTTACCATTAAATTATGTCTTGGTGTGTTATTCTTTTAATATATCCACAAAAATTAAATGATTTATATTGAATTATTCTGGAAATTAATCAAATGTTTGATTAAATAGAGTTTTATTGAAAAATTAAAGGTTGATATATTAATTTTGTTTATATCAAGATTTAATTAATGACTATAATAGTTTGATAATTATATTTGTGAAAAGGATTTTTTTTTAAAAAAAAAAAAGAAAACGAGCATAGTTTTAAGAAAACAAGCATATTCTAAAATAGGTTACACACCAATAGAATTCTGCAACAACCAATCATCCAATTCAGGAAGGGGTCTCTAAGACATGGGTTCCAAAAGAAAAGTCCCGAGCAATTTTAACGAGGCAGTCTGCACAGAAATTGGCTTCGCCCGTCGACATAAGACATCTGACAATTCCAATTCCAATCATCCTTAAGAAGATTTTTAATAGCAGTGACAAGTTGGTTTATACCTCTGAACAGACTGCACAATTATGTCAAACAGTTGGTGACACGTGTGCATTTATGCCATATGATAACGAGTACTACATTTGCTCGGAATTGGCGATCAGAACCCACACACGTTGCAGATTTGATGTGGACGATCCTGATCTAGATTTGATTCCCTGTTTCCATAAGCTTACAAGCAGACCGCTCCCAAAAATATGCAATCCAACTGCTCTCTCTTATTAAGTTTCTATATGCTATTGAATGTCAAGCTGGCATAGTTCTATTCTTTTAATAATTTATGGTTTTTTGTTTCTTTTCCTATATGAATCTAATATGTTGATGATCAAAAATGCCAAAAACAAAAAAAAGCTAAACTAGTTAATTTAGAAATGAAAATAAAAATAAATCAAATGGTCGATTAGTTAATTTAGAATTAAAAATGCGGTTATAAAGATGAATATTGTATTATATATGGATGCCATTAAATTAATTAACTCTACAAATAAATTTTATATTTAATAATTATTTAAAATGAGTTCCACATTATTTTTGTACGAATGGAAATTCAATGCTTTAACACAATAGAGAGAGAAGTTCCATGCTAGAGGAGAAAATGATTGCCCCTTTCTTTTATAAAAATTGATCTTACATTGCAGTTACTTTTCAACTTTAACCATGTCACGACCCGTTTCCGTAGCCGGATCGGTACTAGAGTATGAAAAAGATTAAGGCCACCAAGGTTTGTAGTAAGCTTAATATCTAATTTTAACACCTTAATTATGTGAAAATATTTTACAAGTTGGCCCATTATATTTTTAATAATTCAAACTATTACAAGGCCTTATTTCATTCAACTCAACCGTTCCTATAAAATTTTACATACACTTAACATTATTATTACAATAATAAAATCTTATCATAAATGCGGATTTTCTACTATTGTACAATTATAAAGAATTCTAAATAATTCTATCTTATACATTTAAACATTCCTTTAAATAACCTTGAAAGGAAAAAAAAACTAAAACTCCAAATTTTTACAAATGATTCACAATCACCTTAAACAAAATAAGAGATATGAGGAGAAAAGGGGTGAGTATAAAACTCAGTAAATAATAACATATAATACCAAACCCACACATTCACACAAATGATACTTAAGGCATTCTAAATGAACATTCTCCATGCACACAATGACAATCATATTATTCACAAACAACTGCAACCATATGCACATAAAGTGATTATTAGTCAGTGAAATCACCTTAACAGGACCATGTTCTCCCCAAGCATGCTTTAATATCCATCATATCATATCATATAATCCCATGGTCCTGTGACTTGTGCACCCAAGGAGCCCACCCCCATTCGGGCAAAATTATAATCAGATAAAAATATTTTTTGCAAAACAATTTTCTTTGTAAAAATATTTTTCCATGACACGTGTCATCATCCAGAGTGCACAAGGGGGGCGCCACTCCCACCGCTTATGGCCGACTGACGGCATTCTCACTATGCCCGTGCTCTCAACTCAGGTGATTCACCTCATTCCTACTCCCACACAGCAATCACATATCATCATGTACAAACCAATTATTCACAGTATTTATCATTGCACAAACATTCATTCACATACTATGTATGCAAGAATTTAGAAAAAATAAGCACAAGGTATAAAATAAATTATGTTGTAATGAATTTGGTAAAGCGTTATATATTATTACTCACCTAAAAGCCAGAAATTAATTCCTTCTGATCAATAAAGCTTTCACATCGGTTTGTTGAACTTTCTCAACCTATTACCAAATTTATATTGCATTTTCAGTCCTTTATTAATACATAAAGTCTTAACATTTTTATTTTAGTTTATACATTTTGTTTTCATCCAGTGTCATAATTCTATATTTTAGATTACTTGATTATTTCATTCGTTATCTTTGAAGTCTATATTTCTTAAGTAATTTTTTAGTTATCATTTGTCTTTTTATTTATTTATCTGAATAACAAAGACGAATATTAAATTAAATTGAATCCTTTTATTATAATTACTTAGCTAAACCAAATTTTCTTTTTTAAAAAATCATGTTCTACTTTTAACCAGTTTTGCAATTATCTTTTGAATTCCAACAAAACAAGTGTTATTTCATTTTCTAAAATAAAATGGATATAGATATAGATATAAATATACTTATATTTATTTATATCCTTTGGCTGACTTGGTTTTTATTTAAGAAACTGTATTTCATTTTCCAAATAAATTTGGTAATCTATTTTCAAATTCTATCAAACAATTGCATAATGTTATATAATAAAATCAATTGTGCATATATGTAAATCCTTTTATTTTTGCCCAATAATATAATAGGATTTAAGAATAAAAATTCTTAAATTCCTTTAAATTTATTTATTCTTCAAAAATTAATTAAATTTCCCTTTTTGAATACTATATTAATGTCACGACCCGTTTCCATGGGCTGGACCGGCACTAGGACCTAGGTAAGCTTAAAGCCCCTGAGGCCCGTAGTAAGCCTAATCTCTGATTTCAACACCATAATTATATGAAAATATTCTACAAGTTGGCCCATTATATTTTTAGTGATTCAAACTATCACAAGGCCTTACTTCATTCAACTCAATCATTCCCATAAAATTTTACATACACTTGACATATTATTACAATCATAAATCTTATCATAACTGCGGATTTTCTACCACTATACAATTACAAAGAATTCTAAATAATTCTACCTTATACATTTAAACATTCCTTTAAGTAACCTCAAAAGGAAAGAAAACTAACGCTCCAAATTTTTACAACTGATTCATAATTTCCTGAAACAACATAAAGGATAAGGGGGGAAAGAGGTGAGTATAAAACTCAGTGAATAATAACATATAATACCAAACCCACACATTCACACAAATGATACTTAAGGCATTCTAAATGGACATTCTCCATTCACACAATGACAATCATATCACCCA
>CANUEX010005539.1:0-13551 GCA_948099535.1 Jatropha multifida
GTTGACTATAAATAAGCTTGAGAGGTTTTAAGGAAAATAACGTCATAAGAACAAAAGTAAATGGAGTTGAAGTGGTTACTGATATGTTTGATCCTTTGGGTTCAAATCCAAGGAAATAATGGTTGCTTTGAAGAAGAGAGAATAGCTCTGTTACAATTCAAGGCATCCCTTGAATCCGATGAGTATGGTTTCAACTTTCCAATTCTCCCTTCATGGATTGATGAAGCAGAAAATAACTGCTGTGAATGGTAGAGAGTCTCTTGCGATTCCACTAAAGCTCATGTCATTCATCTCTCTCTCGACAATATATGGAACTTCGATGTAACAGAATACATTTATGATCCAAACGTGTCCGTTTTCCAGCATTTTAAGGAGCTTAGAAGCCTCAACTTATCCTACAATCATTTCGGTGCTTATGTTGACAAAGAAGGTATCCCACTCCTTTACCTTAATTCTCCATATCTACAGTAGTTTTTTCTTTTTTCATACGTGAAATTAAATAGCTATTAATTGCAACTTGGAATATAAAATGTTAAGTTAGCGCTATTGGAGGAAATAAATATACTTCCTCCCTTTCAAAGCAAGTATCATTTTTTACTTAGCTCATGGATTAAGGAATGCAATTAATATAAAACTTTATAAAATGTCTATTAGTTTCAAAATAAATGTACTTTCTTTTTTCATTTTCCCTAAGTTATATATTATTTTATTAATTCTCTAATATACTTTTATTTAATATGTCCTATTATCCGATTGGATTCTTTAAGGTTATTTGGGTGCCAACATCATTAAAAAATATATATGAACATGTGAAATTCTTATATTTCCAAATCAATCCATTTTCATATCCATGGAAAATCAAATTCCTATATAGTCTTATAGTTTTTTACTTTTCCTAGTATACCCTTGTATCAGTATTCTATTAACATTAAATGATGCATATTAAATTATAATTATTTACCCAATAATTAAGGGAATTCCTTAAGTAGAAAATGAAATTAAAGATGAACGAAATAATAAAATGATACCACCCAAGATCTAATTAATCGTGATGTGGTGGTTTGACTAATGTATTTATTAAAAAATATTATTATTTACTCCTAAAAGGGGAAACCAAATAACCATATGGGATAAATGAAAAAAGAAAGTACGACAAGGATTATAGGACAGAAAAAGTATGGTTTTTTTTTTTGCAAATTTTTAATAACATTAATATAGTTAAAGGAACAATTTGATTATATAAAAATTCTATAGTTAACATGTTCAAAACTATATTTAAAAAATAAATATTTTTCTTAAAAGAAATCATACTGGAAATTTCATTAAAAGAAAACTGTATTCAGATATAGGATATAAATCAATATGTTTATATATTTTTCTATAAGAAGTCTAATAATAAACAACTTATACATTTAAAATATTTTATATAGTTGACAGAGCATAATATTTATTCCATAGACGATTGCTTGCATCACTTGGTGACTATTCATGATAACTGTTTGATTTCATATCTTTCTATAAATCCAATCTTATTACCTTCAAATTTCTTCCTTCTATTGGAGAGAATTTATACACTTCTTTCTGCATAATTATCCAAATAACAAAAAGCCTTAGAAAAAATTATCATAATAATGACAACAATAACTCAGAATTAGATTTGAAAATAAAATTTTAAAATATGGCAAAAAATAAATCTCATTATTTGGGCAATAATAACTCAAATCTATGTACACATTTGAGAATTATTTGCAAAAAAAAAAATAAACAAAAAAGGGAAAGAGGTGACCACTGTTAAGAGATCTTGCGCCTGTGTAAAGAGAAAAGAAGTTTTTAGGTATTAGGTTTTGAGAAAAAAGAGAGAGTTGGAGAAAAAAAAGAACATAAATATTGACTAATTAGAAAGTTACAAAAGGCATATTCAAATAGATTCAAATTCACCAATTTTACCTATCTATAACATATATATGAAAGTTAAAATTGGGAGGTGCAATATTGAGATTACCAAAAATATTCATACTAAATTAAATTTAAGGATTGATAAAATATCTTTAAAAGATTTAATTTTATTGGTTGAAAAAATAAAAATAATTAATTGAATTTATGGAATATATATTTAAACAAAAATAAAGATTTTCTATTTAAATACAAATTTTATTGGATGTATACTTAAGGATTTTATACAAATCGGTAAATATCTATCACAAGAATTTAGAATAAATATATTTAATATATAATTCACACATTTAATAATAATTTAGTATATAAATGAACATGTTGTTGCAGTTCAACTCCCTAAATTAATATTGAACCAATATTTTAGTTTCCTATATTATTTAATAATTTATTATATCATAGACTATACATTTAACTAATATTTATAAGTTCATTATTGATAAAAATTATGTACATTAGGTATGCATATAAAGTTATTATAATAATCAATATTCTCTATTTTTATGAAGTTTTTTTATCGCAACTTTTGCAAGTGCACGAAATCGCAACAAGTAATAAAGAGTGAGTAGAATATCGTTCCACAAAAATTGTATACCAAGTACCAAAATTATTTTAATCTATTATTATTTAAATGTTAATAAAAGAGGGTATTTGTAAAAGTAAGTAAAATAAAATAAAATAATAGAAAAGAATTCAAATAAGACTAATTGATGAAAAGAACTCAAGGTTTAAAAGCTACTAGGGATATTGACTTCACTTAATTTGATTGCTTGAAATCTTATAAAGAGAGAAAAACTAAGAAAGAATGGAACTAAGATCTAAGATTCGATGATAAATTGATTGAATGAATGATGAATGATGTTGTGATCTCTCTTTATATAGACTTCATAGGGTGTCTTCGAATCCAAGTAGGAAATTGATTTGAATTGGATTCCTTTTTTGTTTAGGAGTCTTCTTTCATCAGGTTGGGTTTGAGCAATGCTTGAGATGAGTCCTTTTAGTATTTCCATGCAACCCATGCAAAGGTCATACCCATGTCTCAGATTTACACGTGCTGAATAATTAAAATTCGGCCAGATTGAGTTTCCAATAGGTGCCATGGTAGTGGTAGTGCATGACATGCCCGTGTACTCCCCTGAATTGGCCATGTTGAGCTTTTAGACTTTCAATTTCAGTCCCAACCTTCTTCGATGTGATTTTTGGCTATTTTCCTGCTAAAAACCCTTCAAATCAAGCTTATCAAGAATCACGGGAATTTACTTAAGAATATAAATAATTAAAGTGAAAAACTAATTAAAGTAATTAAAAATGCTAAAATTTCTAGTAAAAACTAAGCTAAAAATAATATAAAAATATGACCTATCATTTTCTACAAAACAAAATGACTATGGAAGAAAATCAAATTCCATAGATACTCAACGTGAATAAAAAACAAAGCATTTCGTTGCATAATATTAAAGTTTTTGAATTGTTAGATTAGAAATTTAATTCCAATATTATTAATTATTGGCTAATAACTCAAAAATTACAATTGCAGTTGTGGAAAGATTATCAAATTCGAAGAAATTAAAGGTTTTATACCTTAGCTGTAATATGTTTAATAGAAGCATATTATCATGGGTAACTACCATGGCATTGATTAAGATTTTGAATTTGAGTATGAATAACATGGAAGGTTCCTTACCTTGTCAAGTTATGTTTTCATTTTTAATTTCCATTATTTTTTTTCTCTTTTACTAAAATTTTAATTTATTTTGCCATTGCATGGATTAGAGCTATCTAAATTGCAAAACTTGAAAGTATTGGATCTAAGTGATAATGGATTAAATGGTACCCTACCAATGCAAGGTAAATATATGCTAATACTTTTGGTTGCTATTTGTTATTAGCTTATTATCATATGATTTGACTTTTCAAAGTAATAATCAACCAATCATTGAGTTTGAAACCACTTTTATATTATTCTAAGTGTTAAGTTCTACAATTTATTAAAAAAATTTTTGAAGAGTTCACACAACTTTTTAATCTACCTTGCAATATGATTATTATCACAACTAATATTTTTGAAAACCTTCTATCATATATTTTAAATGCAATAAATATTAGCAAAACTCGTATTTTAAATGCAATAAAAATTATAATTTATAGGCCAAAATATGTTAACTAGAAGTTAGCTAGAATATTCAAATAGTGAATTTTGTTCCTCAACTCAAAAATGAAGAAAAAAAGAAAGAGTTTGACAAAGGGAGAAAGAGTTGTAAATACCCAATCCAATTTTCATTGCCCCAGAGTTGATTAAAACAAGCCTCCTCTAACTCCATTCATGTTTTAATTATCTAAGATTCTATAAAGAAGTGAGATTTCAAATTGTCAAAATAGAAAAGAATCATAAAATTATCATTTTTATTTACCTAACCATCCCACTATATTTAAACTATAACAAAAATTAAAAGTTTAAAATCCTTAGGGAAAAAAAAAGGTTAATCCACAAAAGTACCATCAACTTCGTGACTTGTTACGAGATCACTCATTCTAAGATGATCTTTATTCCTCTGACACCCTAATTTATAAACTTAGACATAAACCAAATAAGCTAGAGAAGCCAAGCTCAATAATAATCAAAAAGTTTGTTTTTTCTTTCCATATTAGAGAGAAATTAGAGCTTTATAATTTCTAATAACAAAACACTGTGTTTCATTAATTTAGAAGCTTAGGTTAAGTTAATCCAAACTAGTTTGCTAGGTTCGAGTTTTTTATGATTATATTACAAATTTTAAGTTAAATTTCAATTTGGGGTAATAATACATCTAAGTTTGTAAGTTAGGGTGCTAGGGGGACAAATGTTATAATTGTGTGTTTCTTTGATGATGTGTGTTTATTTAATGATGGAAGTTAGTTTGCAATCACTCTTATATTATTCTAAGTGTTAAGTTCTGGAATTTATTAAAAAAAATTTGAAGAGTTCACATAACTTTTCAATCTACCTTGCAATTTGAGTATTATCACAACTAATATTTTTGTAAACCTTTTATCACATATTTTAAATGCAATAAATATTAGCAAAAATTGTATATAAAATCATATAAATCTTCATGAACTGAAGTTATTTTAGATTGATTTATGAGGAGATCATATTTGATGACGTGTGTTTCTTTAATGACGGACATGAGACGAAAGAGATCTACTGAGATATAAAAATAGTGTTTGGCTCAGGGTTTCAAAGCTCAACCATTCAACAATAGATTGAATCACAAATAAACGACTGTTTTCTATAATTGATGGACATCTTTCTATCACAAACTATCATTAAAGATTTTATTCCAATTTTGTATTTATGAAATGGATTTGAGCCAATTTCTTTGAATGTAGTTTTCTTGGTTTAAATAAATATTTTGATTTTTTCGAGAAGATTACTTAAATTACAGTTTTTCTATATTAAATATTTCTTTTAATGAAAGAGTGCAAGGGTTAAAGAAAATAAGTGGAAAGGAGAGGTGGTGATGGCAGTGAAATTAAAGAAGACATGTGATACTAAGTTTTGAAACTTGCAGGTCTAAGGTAGAATGTATGGAACCATTAGAATGTTTGATGATTATAATCTTAGAATTCTAAAACAGCGGAAGTAGAAAATTTTTATGACAGTTAGTTATTGCAATTAAAACTCCCTTATAAGGCTTATAAAAGATGTAGAACACTGATTATAACTTAGATTCACATTTTTTTCAAAATGTATTAGAATAAGTTAGAACTAGAGAAATCATAAATAGAAATTTAGAATTCTATTAATCCACAATGATGGAGCTTTTACACTTTTAGAATTAGAATAATATAAACAATTTTGCATTTTAGAAAACATAAAATAGATGTGAAAATAGAGCAGGTGCAATCAAGCAAGATCTCCAAAATTAAAAGAAGATTAATACAGGATTTATAGTGGTTCGACATTAACTTGTCTACTTTCACTCTCCAAGACTCATATTGAGATTTTCTACTATGTTATTTCTTTTAAAGGGTAAGAGACAAACCAATTTTACAAGGGAAATAGATCAAATACCTAAATCTAACCTTTAACCCACTAATTTATAAAGATTCTAATTGATCTCTACCATTTTATTTTACAGAGAATAGAAAATTCAAATTCAAGACATTAGAATCTCACTAATGGAGAAGGTTGCTTGATAACCCTTACAACACAACTTTCTTGCAAAAGCTAAATACAAATGTTTTTCATTAAAGTTCTCTAATCTACAATAGATTATAAAATCTATATAGACATAGAACAATGCAATTATAAGCATAGAAAGAACAAAAAACAGATTTCAGAATAGAAAGTAAGATCAAAATTGCTCTTCAAAAGACTTGTTGTAAAATTTCTTTTCTCTTAAAAATATTTTTAGAAGAATAAAGAAGAAAAGAAACAAGAGGCTGAAGAGAAGAGCTTTGAATATTTTTGAAAATTTGAAAATATGACCTCTTACTCTTGCAAATCATTTTAGAGAGAGGGAGGCCTTTTATACACAGAGAAAAATATTCTCGTTATAATTAATGTTAGGAATATCTTCTGAAGGGAAGATATGCTTCTAACATGGAAGGCTAAAAGGGAATGCATGGGATGGTCTTTAAAAAGTTGTCAGATTTACTTTTTGCACAAAAACATGCAAGACTGGATAGATGGACAAGTGATTTTAGAAAAACAGGCTGCTTTTTATCAGGATGTATCAACTTTGTCAGAACAGAACTGCTTTTGCATAAAGTGCTTTTAATAGCCTCTAAAACTTTTGCCCAAAAACCTTGTCACTTTTTAGATTTTCATGAAACACAATAATCAAAGGCTTTTTCCCTTCCTAATTTTCAATTAGAATATTTCAAAATAATTTTAAAAAAATAGATAAAATAATATGTGCTTATAATAATAAAAAGTTTTCACTTTATCTTCATGGTCTTCAATGATAATCTTTGAGTTGTAGGAATATGAATTCTACATTTCTTTTATCATTAAAAATTTTGCATAAAAAGAATAATGTTTAGGATAATTAACCTTGAGCCAACAATCTTTCCTTTTTTTATGATGACAAAACCAATAACTTATCATTGACAAGAACAAGTGTTTTCCATAAGTTTATGCAGTATATCAAATTAGGAATACTAATTTCAAATATTTTCTAATCTGGCAACTTTAGAACTTCTACAAAAGAGTAAAGCTCCCCCTGAATAAGTGCATTATAAGAACTGTGAGAACTAGAACTTTTGAAGGAACAGAACAAATATCAGATAAGAGAATAATCATAAAATTAGAAGTGGCAATTCTAACATCCAACAATTAGAAGTAACTCTTAAGATAGGCATGATTAATATTGTAATAACATAAGTATTTAAGCAATATTAATGTTTTTTCCTCATAGGACAAGATATTTGAACAAAATAATCATAGTTAGCTTGAGATAACCATAGAGTGAATATACTCAAGGATAGACTAGCTGTGTTCTTACCTTTTTTGACATCAGAAAGAAAAGGACTAAGGGAAAAATATGCTAAAATAATAAACACAGCGCTTAATTAAGACATCAGACAAGCAAGAAGCAAACAAAATTAAGTGTTCTTAAAGCAAAATAAATTTTTATCAAACTTGTAATGGCCCAATTAGTATCTTTAGGCAAGGATTACTGGCTTTCTATATCAATGGTCTTGTGTCTCTATTTCTTAGAACTTTTAAGGTTTCTGGCTGAGAAGATTACACTCTATCTCAGTCTCTTTTGGAAGTATTTGAGGGATTTAAATAAGGCTTGCCTTGCCAATTTGGCATTCTGTGAGCTGTTTGCTTATACCTTTTTGGTCTTGAAGAAGTAGAAGTCTTAGCCGTAGTTGGTTTCTAAACTCACATTTTTAGAATAGCCAATCTCCCTCCATTCAGATTCTTCATCTTTTCCATGGATTCGACCAGTGACTTAGTATTTTGAACTATGGCCTTACCATATTCAATAGCTTCTGTAAGTTCATCGGAGTGTTTCTGAATGAGCTATATTTCAACTTCAGCCAAGAAAATTTGTAGGACTTCTTAATTCTTCTACTTTGCTTTTTTGACCTGGAGATTGTTCTATTAGTGAAGCTTCTGTTTTATTCTCACTTTCTGGTTCTACTTCTTTTTCTTTATTTATTTCTTCCTCCATTTCTCCTTCATCACTGAGTTCTAAATTTTCATTTCTAGCTCGTTCACTTCTGGAGTTTCATCTTCTTTCCTTTCTTTTTCTTGTTCTTTCTTTTGCTCCTCTGTTTCTATTCCTCTAAAATCTCCCTTATCTTCAGGATATTCATCGTTCTCCTCTTCTGTTGCTGTATATTCACCTTTCCTTGTCTTTTTCTTTTTCTACTTCTACTCCTTTTAATTTCTCCTCTTTTTTCTTTTTCTACTTTTGCCTCTTTTTCTTGATCTTCTTCTTTTTCTTCTATTTTCTCCTCTTCAATTTTCTTTTCTCCTTTTTTCTTTTTTCTACATTTGCTTCTTCTAATTTCTCTTCTTCCTTTCCTTTTTCTGTTTCTGCTTCTTCTTCTTCTTCTACTTCTACTTCTACTTCTACTTCTACTTTCTCTTCTTTGTTTTTCATAGAGCTAATATCCAACTTGGCAGTATTAGAATCTTTTCCTTCTAGCTTTACACAAAAAAACTCAAATATTGGAGTTAGAACCATTCATAAGGCACTTTTTGCTTTGTTACATTTTTCATTTTGTCAAATCTAGCATAGTCTAGATTATAGGACTTCTTTTCCATAAGATGCCACATCAGACACAACTCTACTTGGTTGACATAGGACAATAACCCACTCTTTGGAAGCAAGTAGTCGACCAGTATCTTATAAAGCCACTTTATGTTCTCATGAAGATCAAAATAGTCAACCACTGCTTTCTATTTCTTTGCAGTTGGCTTTTTGGATAATTTTCCAACAAAATCGTCTCTATCATGACCCTCAATCTTATTGGTTTCTTTGATTTTTATAGCTTTTGTCCCATTATTTGGAATTTTATATACGTCACTGAGGTCTTTAAGAGAAATCAGTCTAATCTCTCCTTGTATTTTCACAAACAAAATTTCTATTTTAATTCCACTTATAGATCCATAAAACTCTTTAACTAAATTCTCATAACATGGTTTATCTAAGGATAGAAAACTCATCCATCCCTAAGCCTGAAACCACTCTTTAAAAGGAAATGCTTTTTGCCCAAATGTCCTCAATCGACTACATATGATCTCGTTAAAGCATTTTGAGAAAGAATAGGCTTTTTTTGACCTTTCTTTTAAGCGATTTCTTTCTCTATCGTCTTTTCTTTTCTTTTCAATTGTTGCTCCTTAAGTTTTGATTGCTGGACTGGACTGACTTGTAGCTTGCTGAAACTGAGTTTCAAATTTCTTAAATTTCTTTATGAGAGAAGCGAGTAGTTTCAGTTCCTCGTCAATCATGGTTTCTAAAGGTGAGGCTGAGAGAGATTTAGGCATGGTGTTTTGTTGAGTTTAGGATTCTAAAATTAAGGTTCTATTTGAGGAAAAAGGTCGATTAAGAGAGAGAGAAAAAGAGGTGGATTAAATGCGGTTTAGCTTTCAATGGAGAAGTTAATTTAATGTGGCCGTTTAATTTAGGAGAAGTGGCAAGTAGTGTGGGAGAGGGAAAAGATAATAATAATGAGGCAGTTTTGTCTTTTGAAAGAGGTTAAGAAGCTTTTAGGTTTTTAAGGGAAAGTCGAAAAGGTGAAAGATAACTGATTTGACCATGCATGCTCTTAGATAAACACAAAAAAGTAAAAAAGAATATTTATGGGTAGATGCAACCAACACAATATTGATGACCTGCTATCATGTTATCACATCAAAATCAGATTTGTATTTTGACAAATCTTCTAAGAATAGTCAAAACGATTTATTTCTATCCTCTTTAAGTAAAAAAAAAAACACTATAACCCTTTTATTTTTAAGAAAGTAAAATGAGATGAATCGTGTTGCTTTAATTTACAAAAATAATCTAATTGGTAAATAATCTTTACAAAAAAAGAATCGGATTTAATTTGTCTAAGAAAAATAGAATCTGATTTAGTCTAAATGTTAGAACGCCGGATTAGAACATGATAAGCTTTTTATACACAAAAGTTTATTCTTTTAAGAAGCTTACACACTGAAAATTAGAATGCAAAACATACTTGATAGAACATGTCTTCACTTATAAGCGCATGAAAGTATGGTAATCAATATTCTAAAGTTAAGAATTTAGAATTACCATACCAAGTTTTTTTTTTAATTAAGGAGAATTGGCTTTCATCCAATGGCTTAATAAATATATCCGCCAACCACTATTTTTACCTTGTGAATGTGATTGTAAATAAAGTGGTGTCTGAGTTTCATATGGTTGGTTCTAGAATGTTAAATTGGATTTATAGAGAGATTTATTGCACTGGTGTCGTCATATTCAATTGGAATCTCCTCTATCTTTAGTCCATAGTCTGCTAGCTGTTTTTTAATCCATAGCACTTGAGGAACACAGCTTTCAGTAGCTATATATTCTGCTTATATAGTAGAGAGAGCAATAAAAATATGCTTCTTGCTGAACCATGATACAAGCATTGACAAGGTAAATTCACAAGTGTATGAAATCATAACAAGTAATAAAGAATGCGTAAAATATCATTCCTACAAGATTGTATACCAAATACCAAAATTATATTAATCCACTATTATTTAAACGAAAATAAGGAGAATAATTGCAAGAATAAAAAAAATAAGTGATGAAAAAGATCTCAAGTAAGTAATTGTTGAAAAGAAATAAAGAATTAAAAGCTACTAGGAATTTTGACTTCACTTAATTCTCTCAAATTTATCTTATTAGTTTGATAATCAATTTTAATTGTTCAAGAAGGGAAAACAACCTTAAAATCACTAACAAGTTCTCCTGATATATTGTTATTTATGTTAACCCTGTCCAATTACCTATCTTTCAATAACGCAATCAAACATGAATTAAATCATTAAGTTTTATGGTTTATTTATAAATTCATAACCTAAGGTCATTAATTTATGAAAAGCCCCCATGAGCCAAATCATATATTTTCCACATGAAGTTATTATTCTCATGTAATTAATTACCCTTTAACATATCAAAAACCCTTCTTTCGATAGTGATTAATGAATAAATCAATCCAAGAGAAAAAATCTACTTGGAAGCATTAGGTTCAATAATAAATCATACCATGAACAAGGAAAAACAAATCTAATATTATAAATTGGAATAGAAATTAAGCTACATTATCCCTAGTATGAAAATTTAGTTCGACACAGTAATTAAATTAAACTCAAATAAACTTGTAAATAATTCCATAGTCAACATGAATAATGAAAATTAGAAACAAGAATAATAGTTTAGAATTTAAAAATAGTTGAAGACATGCTTGAGTGGCTTCCTTGAATCTTGGCACCAACTTGATTGTTTGAAGTCTTAAAGAGAGAAACTAAATAGAGTAAAGAATAAGAAAACATGAAATACCAATAAACTAGCTAGTCTCTCTGTATATAGAATTTTTGGAGTCTCTATGAATTCGTTTAGGAAAATGAATCTTTATTAAGGAAGAAATCTTCTGGAGATAGAAAACTATTTAGGCTTTGTATTTCTTTCTAATTAGGATATCCTAAAATCTAAATGAGATTCTAGATTGAAAAGGCACATCCCATAAAATTCTCATGTAGATCCACGCAAGTAGCACAAGCTTAATCTATTGTTTTGGCCGAAGTTGAACTTAGTGGAGTGGCATGGAGTTGCTAGTTAGCACGACCTGGACGTGCTTCTTGTTAGAATTCATGGACAATTAATTGTTTTATTCCTCTTTTGCAATTTTTAGCTGGTTTTCTGTAAAAATCTATGAAAATCCTGCAAAATTCATTAAGATCAAACGAAACATGATTTAAGGAAGATGTATTGAAAAATATAAATAAATTTAATTAAAATAGAACAAATTAAGTAAAACTTAAAAGAAAGTTGAACTCTATTGATTAGCACGGAGGTAATAGTTAGCATGGCCTGGGCATGCTTCTTGTTAGAATTCATGGACAATTAATTGTTTTTATTCCTCTTTTGCAATTTTTAGTTGGTTTTCTATAAAAATCTTACAAAATTCCTCAAGATAAAACAAAAAATGATTTAAGGAAGCTTCATTGAAAAATATAAATAAATCTAACTAAAATAGAACAAATTAAGTAAAACTTAAAAGAAATCTTAGAGAAAATTTACTAAAAATAACTACAAAAATAAAACCTATGAGGCGCTACCTAGAAACTTGTAAGTTCCAGACATACTCTTTTTATCTATTCTACTTGCAAAATCAGCATCGTTATACCCAGCAAGATCAAATGAATCATTTTTAAAATACCATAGACCTAGGTTAGAAGTTTCATAAAGATATCTAAGAATTCTTTTCATAGCAATCAAATGAGATTCTTTGGGACATGATTGAAATCTAGCACATAGACATACACTGAAGTGTATGTCAGGTTTGCTTGCTGTTAGATATAGCAAAGAACTAATCATACTTTTTGTAATACCCCGAAATTTTTATTTCAAAACATTCCCATTTAAATTTAAATTATAAATTATTAGCCAATAATATTACGCCACGTAATATTATGGGGATCGAAAATCATTTTGGTTTGCCCGAAAATTTATTGAATAACCATTAACCGAATAAAAACGGACCAATATTTTTTTTAATTGGACCGAATTAATTTAAATTAGACCCAAATCGGATATTTTTGAAAAAACACTGTGCGTCACTATTTTTTTCTCCCCGGCAACTTACCTTGGACGGTTTGTTTTTATTTAATAATTATAAAACTTTATAATATTTTATTATTATTATTATTTATTATTTTATTTTATTATTTTATTTTATTTTATTTTTTATTTTTTTTTTCTTTAAATCTTCTTCTCCTTCCCTCGATCGACAACTCCACCATTTCCTCCTCCTTCTTCTTCCTTCTTCTTCTTCCTTCTTCTTTTTCCTTCTTCTTCTTCCTTCTCTTCTCTTCTCTTTCTTTCTTCTTTCTTCTTCCTCTCCCTGCTGCTCTTTTCCTCGCTGTCTCTCTCTGCAGTAGCAGCTTCAGCCACAACTCCTCCTCCTCCAACAGTAGCAGCAGCTCCGTCGCCAGCTCCTCTGCGTCGCGCGACCCAGCCAGCCACCGCGCGGTGCCTCCTCCTTCTCTGTCTCGCGCCGCCACGACAGCAGCAGCTGCAGCTCCTCCTCCAGCAGCACCCACAGCAAAGCAGCAGCTCCTCCTCTTCCTTCCTCAGCTGCGCCACCGCCACCAGCAACACTGCAGCAGTTCCTCCTCCTTTCTGCTGGTTGCACAGCCGCTCCAGCCACCTCAGTCGCGTCTCCATCGCGATCCAGCCACCGAAGACCGATCTCAGTCCCTCAAGCTCGATTTCGGCGAACTCAGTCCCGAACTACACGTTTCCGGGCACCTCAGTCGCGATCCTAGACCCGATCGTCACCGAACAATTATTTTCGGGACTATAAACAATATTTAAAGGGTATAAAATAATTCCCAGAAATTTATTTTAATAATCT
>CANUEX010005631.1:0-14201 GCA_948099535.1 Jatropha multifida
CATCTGCTCATCGACTTCCTTCGTGCTCATTTTACCACGGAACATTGCTGATGCTGTGAGATATCTGCCATGGCGAGGATCAGCAGCACACATCATGTTCTTGGCATCCCACATTTGTTGGGTGAGTTCTGGTACTGTGAGGGCGCGATATTGCTGAGATCCGCGGGATGTGAGAGGTGCAAAGCCAACCATGAAAAAGTGAAGCCTAGGAAATGGAATGAGGTTGACAGCAAGCTTGCGAAGGTCTGAGTTGAGCTGACCAGGGAACCGAAGACAGCATGTAACACCGCTCATGGTGGCTGAAATCAGGTGGTTCAAATCCCCAACTGCAAAAACAAGTTCTGCCAATTAGTTGCTGTGAAGAAATCAATGCATTTATCACGTAGGGGAATTTTCATTATTGCATTTAAGTGCAGAAACATAGAGCAAAAAGGGGGAAACGATATCTCCTAATTAAATTTCTTAAATGTGTTTGTAAACAATGAGTACCAGACAAGCAGCTAGTCATGGCAGTTTAAAATGCATACAAGCAAGGATAAAGTTGTTACATAGTTTTATTAAAAAAGGCAACAGCTATAACTAACTAAAATGATACACTTTCTTGGAATAAAAGCTCAAGCAAGTGAGACCCATGTGCAATCGCAGCATTATTTGTGCATAGAGAATATGAATAGAATCTTAAAGCCAATAGAAAAGCTGACTATTTATTACTTTTACCAAGAGAATACAGCTATTCATCCACATTTATATATACACTATTGAATATTGCTGCCATAAAAAAATTCAATTCTCAGAAGCAAACTCACACCTAAATAATCATAAACAGAATGCACAAAAGACCATGTTCTGTAGATCAGTGATTATAACATTTGATATATAATTATAAGATCAGAAAATGATGTGGTGTCAGCAATGGAAAGCTTATGCATTATAGGTATTTCCATTTCCTAAGCCACAAATTTGTCTGGAAACTCAAAAGGGCTACTTCCAGTTGACTTGATTTCTAGTATCCAAAACCACTTGAAATAACACTTCCAGTGAAATTCATTAACCAAATACACAACAATAGAGCTCATCAACAGACCAGTTAATTCTTTATTGAACAAATGAAGTACATATAAAAAACAACCAGATGAACAAAAATTCAATATGGGGCAGAAAGAAAGAAAAGACTTACAACTAGGAGTAGTGAGCTTCAGAGTACGGAAGCAGATATCATAAAGAGCCTCATTATCAAGAACCATACACTCATCTGCATTTTCAACGAGCTGATGAACAGAGAGAGTCGCATTGTAGGGCTCAACAACAGTATCAGACACCTTTGGAGATGGGAAAACAGAGAATGTAAGCATCATTCGATCAGGATACTCCTCTCTTATCTTTGAGATCAATAGAGTTCCCATTCCAGAGCCAGTACCACCTCCCAAGGAATGGCAAACCTGAAATCCTGCAACCAAACAAAAACGTTCACACAGTGAGAAAGTACTTTCAAGTACATAAGCAAAGAAACAGAGAGAACCGCCTTTATTTGCTCTTCTGCTCATATTTTCTCTTCCTTTCCCACAATTACCCGAGAAATAAACAAGTAGCAAAAAGAATAGGCAAGTAAGAAAATGCTTCGGTTTATATTCTCTACATTACTCTTGTTTCCCCACTAACCAAACAGACCTCAGTGAAGTTTCACAGAGAATAAAAAAGAATAGGAGACCAAAATACCAAAAGCAGCACCAAACACTCCCTAAAATATTTTAAACGGTTGCCCTCACTTTCCCCAGAAACAAACAGAGAAAGAAAATAGAAAACCGTAAAGTCAAAATTACCTTGCAAGCAGTCACAGTTCTCAGCCTCCTTCCTCACAACATCAAGGACGGAGTCAATCAATTCAGCTCCCTCCGTATAATGCCCCTTGGCCCAGTTATTACCCGCACCGGATTGCCCAAACACAAAGTTATCAGGTCTGAATATCTGCCCGCAAGGGCCAGATCTAAGGCTGTCCATCGTGCCCGGTTCCAGATCCATCAGTACAGCCCGCGGCACAAAACGACCACAGCTCGCCTCGTTGTAGTAGACATTGACCCGCTCCAGCTGGAGATCCGAGTCCCCCTGATACCGACCCGTCGAGTCGATCCCGTGCTCGGCGCATACTACTTCCCAGAACTTGGCTCCGATTTGGTTTCCGCACTGGCCTCCCTGGACGTGGAGAATTTCCCTCATTTTGTTGTTTTACTTTTTTCCGGGGAAAATGACGGAAAATTGAGAAGGAAAGCTTTGGGTTTAGGAGTGAAGTGAAAGAGTAGTGGTGAGGGAGAATCTTATAGAGCAAGAGCTGACGGTTTCCGTTAAGGGAGTGACGACCGTTCGGTTTTAGTGGGAACTTGAAATTTTTGAAATTGGTTTTCATTGCATGCTGGTGGCAGTACTTTAAGATGCTGCACTTGGACACTTGGCGAGAGATATTGGCTTAGTGATTCCGTGTGTTTTCTAATAAGATACAAGTGTCCACTTTTACCAAATTTATGAATAATAAAAATAATGAATTATTGTTTAATCCTTATATTTTTTTTCCAAAAGAATCCTTACAACTTAATAAAGCTTACAAATCAAAATTTATATTTCCATATTAATTAAACGGTGACTTTAATTTAATTAAACAGTCCACTCTTTCCATTCGGTTAAATTTAATAATTTTTTACTTTTTATAAAGATTATGAAAATAATTAAATCGCTTCAATTTAAAATAAAATATTTTTTAGTTAATGCACATTCAATTGAGACAAATTTTAAAGTAAATGCGTAAATAAGAGTGAAATTAAACAAAATAATTAATACTACTCTCATTTTTTAAAAGTGTCATTAAATTTAATAGAAAAAAATAGTATTTATAAATTTTGTTAAATTACGGTGTGATGATTAAGAAAAAAGAAGATTCATTGTCCATGAAAAGGATGCTCGCATTGGAACGTATCCACCATTACGGAATCAGAAGGCACGTGATGGTGGATTTTGTGGTTTCGAAGCAACCGAACTTGTGGGTTACATACGATACAAACAGAATCAGAGTCACTGAGATGGGTGGAAACTTGGATTTTACTCATGGATGAACTTGCTGTAAAACGGGTCACCTAACCCAGAGGTTTCATCATTCGAGACCAGACTTATCTATCGCTCACTACTTACCTATATCCCAAGCGAATAATTAAATAATTACTTTTTAATAAAAAAATATTATTTTGAGTTTAAAATTTGCCTCTATAGTTGGCGAAAGACAATACCAAAAATAGATAATTGAATTGAATTGAAGATGGATAAATATGTATGGCTAAGCATTACAGGTTCCATGCACTGAAAACAAGAATTGCGGGCATGGTTCATCTTGTCCACCAAATTCTTTCATTTTCCACCTTCCAAAAGTTCTACCATTAGTACCTCCTAACAACAAGGATCTCTATTCTCTTTTTTATTAATTCTCACAACTCTCACCACCATTATTCTTACCTTCCCTCTTACACACTTCACAAAGGCGCCTCCTTTCTTTCCTGGCAAGATGGTATGTTTTTCCTTCCTACCTTATGTTATCCATATTCCAGTTTCTTATGAATTCGACTCAAATAATGGAATTAAAGAGATCGACCAACATTTTTATTTGTTTTGGAATAGGCTAATTCTGCATCCGGAATGGCTGTTCATGATGACTGTAAGCTGAAGTTTCAAGAACTAAAGGCGAAAAGAAGCTACCGGTTTATTGTGTTCAAGATCGAGGAAGGGATTCAACAAGTGACTGTCGAAAAGCTAGGAAAACCACAACAAAGCTATGAAGATTTTACTGCTAGTTTGCCAGCCAATGAGTGTCGATATGCTGTCTTTGATTTCGATTTCACAACTAATGAGAATGTTCAAAAGAGCAAAATTTTCTTCATTGCCTGGTAATATCAAGAAAACACATAACAAATAGTACACGACACGCGTAAAAATGTTCGACATGAACGTATAATTTCACTCGCATTGAACAATTTATCGCTGTTTCTCTTTTAAATAATAATAATAGTTTGGAATTTTCAGGTCTCCTGATACATCGAGGGTGAGAAGTAAAATGCTGTATGCAAGTTCAAAAGACAGATTTAGGAGAGAGCTTGATGGGGTTCACGTTGAATTGCAAGCAACAGACCCAAGTGAGATGAGCTTTGACATTGTTCAAGGCAGAGCCCATTAAGAACATTTCATTTCAATCTTCATGCTTTGGAGGGGCCCGCTTATGCCAAATTCTATTGTTACATTTTAAGTCTCACATTTAATTAATTATTTAAATTACTATGAAGACCTCACTTAAATTGCCATTAGTAGAATTCAATTCTTAGATTATGATGATGGGTAGGGACTAGCTAAGGGACTATATATCATCCTTGTCCCACTTGCCAATGTGATTTTTTTTACTGCCCCTTATTTGGTTTTTACTGCTGGGGTGGATTTTCTTTTTCTTTTGTAATGCTTTATTTATTTTTCAATAAACAAATAGGATGAATTATGTATTTGTATAGTTATATAATTCATTGGCAATTTACCCCACAAAATTTCTTCAATTTATTGCAATATTTTTATGTGATCATTTTCTCATTTTTATTTTTATTTTTTGCCCTTTTAGTAACGAGTTTCTCGATATATTTTTACAACTAGGATTTATAAAATAAAATTAATAAAACAACCAAATAGAAATTACTAATTACTCATTTTATGTAGTTTTATAATGAGCAATCAAAAATAAAAATGCATTTAATTATACAGTAGTTGCATTAAAATGTAAAATGATCACTGAGATATAATTATTTTCATAGAATATTATGTGTCATATATTTTTTTAAACTGCATATAGCATCTTATATTTTAGTATGTTATATAAATAAATTATTATCTAATTTTATAATAATTATTTATTATTTTTAAACACTTGTAAAAATATAAAATTTGTTAGAAACTAATAGGAAAAATTGTAAAATATATATAGCGGATGAAATAAATAACTGACTCGGAGTTCTATTTAGTATTTCCAACTAAACAATTTTTTTACTAGACAAATATGGTTTAATTTTTTAGTACAAACCAAGCCATTTTTCTTTTATTTATATTCTCTTTAATTGTATTTTTATGAGATGAAATTGATTTTATATTTTAATTGCTCAAGTAATTTTATTTTTTTTAAAAATATATTTTTCATTTTTTATATTCTGAAGTAATTAGGAAAAATAAATTAAATATTTTTATAATTAATGAAAACTTAAGTGATTTTCTAAAAAACTTTCATATATATCTACATCAAGCAGCAAATGCAAGTTTGAATAAACGACGACGTTCACTTCTCCACATAGTCCTCTTTCATTTGATTAGTCTCCCCTGCGAGTTGCTAGGGTTTTACACTCCATAAATCATAAGACGCACTCGCCTCTCTCTTAGTTTCTTACCGTACACTGAGCCAAAACAATGGAGGCCTCACCGTCTCCATCCTCAACAGCTCCATGTTGGAGCAACATAGTAAAGACTCAGCCACCACCGCAAAACAAGCAAAATTCAAACACAACAAATCAAATGTTCGTTGAGAGCTGCAAGTCTATGAAGGGTATATCAATGGCAGTTATTGATGCTAACGCCGTTATCCAGGGCGGTGAAAAACTCCATGATTTGGCCGACAAGTTCGTTACGGTTCCTGAAGTTCTCGCTGAGATTCGTGACCCCGTTTCGCGCCACCGTCTCTTGTTCATTCCCTTTTCCATCGACTCTATGGAGCCCACACCTGAAGCTCTCAATAGAGGTTCAAACTTTTTTCTGTTTTTATCAAATTTGCATTGTCGTTTTAGTGTATTGCTATTATTGTTAATTTTATTCAGAAATTTATATGATACTATTGGAAGCATTAAACTTATTGATTTCTATTTTATTGCATTTTATAGTTTAGTTGGAAAATTTGTGCTTGAAATGATTAGTATTTAGTTTGGGTGGATGCTATATAAAGTTGATCCTAGAAAAGGTAGTGGTTTGGTTACAAATTTGTTTATCATATGGCAGTTATCAAATTCGCAAGAGCAACTGGTGATTTGCAGACTCTGTCAGATGTTGACCTTAAACTTATTGCCTTAACTTACACATTAGAGGCTCAGATTCATGGAACTAAACATGTTAGGGATGCTCCTCCTCCTTTACATACAGTTAATGTGAAGAGGCTTCCTGAGAAGGACTTGCCTGGATGGGGTAATAATGTGCCTAATTTGGAGGAGTGGGAAGCGTTGGAACATGAAGGTGGGGATGGATCAAATATCCATTCGCGGATCCTTCCCTTGAAAGAGATGAGCTTGAATGTTGTCCCTAGAGATAATCAATCTGAAAATGGGTCAGTGGTAGCTGGAAGTGAAGCACATTCTGAGAACCATGAGGATGTTGAGAATGGTTTAAGGAACCATAGGAGATATCCACCAAAGAAAAGTGAGATAAGCATTGAAGGGAAGATGTTAGCAGATGGCATTGATGCATCTCAAGGGGAATTTGATGATAATGCTGGTGATTGGAGACCTGCTGTCAGTCGAAGTACTCATAGAAGATATCTTAGAAGGAAAGCTAGGCGTGAATATTATGAGGCCTTATCTGAAAAGGATAGTCAGCAAGATCTGGAGAAAAATATGGATAACAACAATATTGATGAAACTAATATCCCAGGTTCACTTTCGCACCAAAATTCTGGAACAGTAGATACTGGAAATGGTATTTCTGAGGAGAGCGAGGTAAAGAATGATAATGAAGATCTCACATCAATCCTGCAACAAATGAGACTAGAAGAAGATTCACTTAAGGCTCATCAAGAAGGGGATGAAGAGAACAACACTTCTGCAGGGCTTGAGATTACTGATTCTGAGGTGATGGAACCTTCTTCTGACAACAATGCAAGTAATGTTCTTGAAGCTGCAGAAGATGATATTGATGATGCAGAATTAGATGACCAAGAGAACTTAAGCCAGACCAATGAAACTCTTGATGCATCACATGCAGATGATGATTCTAGTGAGCAGAGCTGGATTCTTAGATCCTTATCAGAGTCTAGTGTAGCTTGTGTAACTAGTGATTTTGCAATGCAGAATGTACTTTTGCAAATGGGATTACGAGTACTAGCACCGGGAGGTATGCAAATCCGCCAGCTGCACAGGTATGAAATTGAAGTTAAGCTTATATGGGTGATTCATAAGTTTAGATTGTCTTCCAAAAACTATTTTTTTTATGAAGTTTTGCTTCCATCCGAAGTAAAATATGATAATAAGAAATTGCCATAGTTTATTTGCTTATCTTTAAGATACTTGTACTTTTAGGTGGATATTGAAATGCCATGCATGCTATACTGTTACTGCTGAAATTGGAAGAATTTTCTGTCCAAAGTGTGGAAATGGTGGTACCTTACGAAAGGTAGCTGTTACAGTAGGTGAGAATGGGATAGTATTGGCAGATCGTCGGCCACGGTTCACTCTGCGTGGAACAAAGGTGAGTCTATTTCTAACTAAAAAGATGGGGAATGATCTATGAGCGAATAGCAGGAATTTCTACTTATTCTTTCTGTGTATTGGTTTCGATTTATATTAGATTACTTGTTCGTAGAACTGTTCTCGTGTTTTCCAATTTTTTGCCTTGTCCAATACTATCTTTTACTTGATTATGATGTTTCTTGAGTGAAATTGTCCAATTGTTGGGCGAGCAGTAGTTTTATACTTCAGACCATTTTACAAAATGTGCAACTCATGAAAGAATATGCATTTTACATTTACATACTCCTAAATGGGTAGAATTGGAGGAAAGTGCATTCCTGTTGATTGGTTGTGGCATTGAAAGCCAAGATAGTCCACCATGTCTTAATTTTTGCATCATTTGTGTCCTTGGCCATATACATGAATGTGAATACCGTGATTTGTTCCTTTCTTTTTTTTTTTTCCTGAATAAACATTATTGAGCACGTACTCATTAACATTTATTCCATACAGTTTTCATTGCCTTTACCGCAAGGCGGAAGAGATGCCATTGCTAAAAACCTTGTTCTGCGTGAAGATCAACTTCCACAGAAGTTCCTTCACCCCAAGACAAAGAAGAAAGTGAATAAACAGGTTGGCTTCCTTTATTTCTTTTTTGCTTTTTGGGTCTTGTTATCATCGTATTGGTCTGTTTTTGCATCACTAGATTTGTTTGCGCTTTTTTCTTTCAGTAAAGTATAATTGTGTTTAAACAACTGATACTGATGTATCTAAAATATAATCCAGGGAGATGATTTCTTCATTCCAGACAATGTCTTCAGCCACCATAATGATAAAAAAGCCCCTTTCCAGCCTCCAATGCGAAAAGCATTAGCAGTTTTCAGTGGAAAGAGGAATCCCAATGACAATCACTACTCACGTCCTAAGCATTGATGATAATTTCTGTAATTTCGTTAAATTTTTTCTTGATGGTTTATTATCTCTGTCTATTGTTTGTGATAGCAATTACATTATAGTAACATGGGGACATAAACCCATGCCTTGCATGTAAGATTGCTGATCAAATGAGCACAGTTTTGGTTTGGTTTTCTGCTGTCGTTCATGTACTCGTGTAATGCAAATGAATAATAGGGACTCTGATCCTTGTGCTTTCTCTCTTCCGATCAATTTCCAGTATAACCTCCTGGACCGCCAAACCACATCACATGTTTGAAATCCGCTCTAAGATATCCTGAGACATAAGCTCGATAAAACGTAATCGGAGTATCTGAATATGTGTCAAACTTTTGGAGCGTTCACAGTTTGATGATGTTCATCAACAATTGCCATTTCTGCACAAAATGAATTATATAGTGAACTCATATGACCACTTGGAATACTACCAGAGCCCATTTCAGGACTCGGAATATTTGGAGGACTATATACTTCTCCACCCCATTTTATGTATGTAGCTGAATCTGCCAATCCTGTGAAAATTTTTTGCGGCCACCATCCAACTTGGGTACTGAACTCTGATCCAAATCCAATTTCCATTAGCTGCATCCTATACATAAGAGAAAAAAATTGTGTGATGTTAGGTTAAAATACTTGGAAAATGTAAGCTTGAAGTTGAAGACAATAGCTTACTTTGTAAACAAAGAAGTGTTCCCCGAATGTTGGTCCACCTTTTGTAGAAAGTTTAGGGAAAGCAAAATCAAGAGGTGTATCTGCTCTATTAAGTATAAAGCCACTGCAAAAAGTACTGAAGCAGTGACTATTTCCTGAGACAAAATAATATAGAAATAGTTGTTAATATGAAATAATTAGAATTAAGATAATCTAAATTTACAAGACACGAAGCACATAAGTTTTACATTTGTGTATAAAAATAGACGAGTAGGAGTATCTCCATACACCACAGGATTGACCTGAAAATAATATGATATTATAATAAATTGATGGTGGTAGTTTAAAATTAATTGCACAAGATAAAATGAAATGTATATTAAAAAAAAAGAATAGAATCTACTTAACTTGACTTGAACTGTACTGAGATTTAATATCGACCAATTTTGGATTGTGCAAGCTACTACTCATTCCAGCTCCATAGTACTTCCCATTTAAACGACCACCCGCAAACTGTTTCGTGCATTAATTGTTAGACTAGTTAGATTTCAGCAAAATGTTAAGAGGGTAATACTGCAAATATGTGGACATAAACTTACATGAACACCAGGTGGTCTGTTAGCAGCATTTTGAGGATTCAAATTAGAAGCATATAGTTCTGCAACTAATTTGGCTCTGATGAGATCGTCTTTAGTAAGTCTCTTGATTGGAACTGTATCAGTTGGACAACCTTTACCGTTTTGCCATATGTCTAATTTAGGTTTCAAGACCGACGAAGAATTGCTTTGCCTCCTTCCTGTAGGATAGGAAGCAGGTTTCATCTGCAATGTTTTCAATCCTAAAATATTACCAAATATTTAATTTAAATTAAAGAAGGAAGAAGATTTATAAGAAAGAAAGAAAAAGAAAAAAAACACCTGAAAATGATAGGAGTGATTCTTGAGTAAAGGATGATCAAACGCAGGTTGTTTGTAGAAGTCCACACAATCATATGTATCACCATATGTTGTCTGCAGTATGAAATTATCAATTAGACAGAATATAATGATATAAATCAGTTATAAAAAAAAGGGTTAATTTCTGATGAGAATGGTTTCCACTGCTGGCTTCGTAAGACGTCTAAGCTCCTCCTCCAATTCTAAATCCTCTTCTGCTGATAGTCTTCTGCCTATGACGCCGTTCCATCTTTGTGATAGACACCACAAAAACAAAATTATTAGAGCAACCTTCAGAGCCATTATAATTATAAGAAATTATATATTTGTTGATAAAGATGAATGATAACGATTTATATATATGGATGTGGAATAGGTTCATTTTTGGTGGAAAAAAAGATCTTAACGTTATATTTGCTAAAACAATAAAACTGAATAAATGAAAATAAGTGATAACTGGTAACTGTTGTTAATAAAATATAATTTTGCATTAATGAAATTTGAATTTGTCATATAACGACAAGATAGGATTCCTTTGAAGTCGTGCATAAAAGGAATGAGAATCATATTTGTAATAGTATGAGATAAATTCCTCTTAATTACTCCATCCATCCTGAAATTACTCCTAACATTACTTGTGGCATTTCAAGATACAAGCTGGAATGAAGAAAGTTTCTTAGTTTTTTGACATTCATGTAATATAACCAAGATACATAATCAAAGTAAACTTGATCTCGTTAATTATGTCCAGAAACGAAAACTTGGAAAGGGTTTTAGTTTGCAAAGGATTTGTTACTCAATCTGGTTTGTGGGCTTTGTTGTTCTTTGAAGTTTGCTCGAGTAATCCGCTTTTGGTAACTTAAACAGTTTGCTACCCGGAGATTCTTATTGTTTGTTGCCATGCACGTTATTCTAACCAAAGCGATTTATTCTGCAAATTCTTATATTGCAGTTTTTGCAGTAAGCTTGGTTTGTTTTGCAGTTTTTGTCAGGAATTATCATCAGATCTCTCTCTTGCTTGACTAAGCGAAACTGCAGACTACCCTGTGCTCAAAATTAAAAGCCTCTTCAGCTGAAAGTTGAAGTCCTCTACCTGTAAAATCTTGTAGATTAATTTAATTTATGCTTGCTATTCATCTTGCCAATAAATTATTAACATGATAAAATATATGTCACAGACACAGTAGGGCTACAGCTCAATATATATGACATGATGACAAGAGGTGTATCATCTAAATTTAACCATTCCATTATAACTTTGAAGGAAGATGATTGATTTAAGCTTTCATTTATTTGATAATGCTAGAATAATTGTTGGAGATTAATTCTAAGTTGTAGCAGTAGAAAATTTCAATTAATATAAAAATTATTTCTAAGCTTAATAATGATAATTGTCTAAGTCAATATCCTTTATAGCCTCCTGGACCACCAAACCACATCACATGTTTATAATCCTTTCTAAGATATCCTGAGTCATAAGCATCAAAATAATATGATCTTGGAACATCTTTACATGTCTCAACTTTCGGGGCGTTCACAGTTTGATGACGTTCATTAACAATTGTCATTTCTGCACAATATGAATTATGGGCTGTGCTGAAATAATTTTTTGGAATAACACCAGAGCCCATTTCAGGACTCGGAATATTTGGAGGACTATATACTTCTCCACCCCATTCTATGTATGTAGCTGAATCTGCCAATCCCGTGAAAATTTTTTGCGGCCACCATCCAACTTGGGTACTGTATTCTGATTCCCATCCAATTTGAAAAATCCAATCTCCAATAGCTGCATCCTGAATATCATTGTGCAAGATGAAAAACAAAAGTATGTATGTTGTCAGGCTGAATCTAAAATACTTTGAAAATGTAAGAATTGATATTCGAGATAATAGCTTACCTGACGAGAATGGTTTCCACTGCTGGCTTGGTTAGACGTTTCAGCTCCTTCTCTAATTCTAAATCCTCTTCTCTTGATAATGTTCTTCCAATACATCTTGGAGATGAATACCATAAAAACAAAATTACTAATGTAACCTTTAAAGCCATGAATTCTAAGGAACTAGATGCTATGTTTATGTGTTGATGGAGATAAAAGGTAATGATTTTATAATAACAAAGAATAGAACATTTTTGGTAGGAATTAGCTATTTCTTAATTTGCGAATTAATAATAATTTTCAATTTTCTAAAAAAGTAATAATATTGAATAAATAGAAACGAGAATGGTAATTGTTGATAAAATTTGATTATTGCATTAATGTAATTTGGATAAGCTTTTGCTAGTAATAAATGGCAACTTTTGGGTGCAAACCAATCTAATTGAGAAATGGTTTTTTAAAAAATTATTAGCCTTTTTTCAGAAATATTTCTAAATATCCATTTCAAAGCCTTTCTTTCGAGAAAATAGAAGTAGCCTTTTTCAAACTTTGCGACATTCATGGAGTACTCTAATCTCTCTCTTTCTATTTCCAAAACTGATCAAGTGATATAAATTCAAGTAATTTGGGCGGTTTTCTTTGGTTTGTGTATAGTATATAGTTAGGGTTTAAAACTAGAGGCTTCCATCAGCAGTGAAACTCCACTATCCGTGACAGAGACAAACACCCTTCCTAGACTATCTTCCTACTGCAAGCTTTCTACGTCTGTCCGTCATTCTCTATTTTGTTGATCAGTTGTAAGTTTTTCCCTTCTTTTCTTGTTTGATTGGGTTTTTTGAGTTCTGAAAATGGCAACTATAATATTTTCTCTATTTCTCCATACCTATGCTTAGCTCTTAGGGTTTTTGATAATTCTAGCATTAACTGGTGTTTCTAATTTTGTTTTCCACCAGGTTTGAAAGGAGTTTCAATTAGCAGCAAAGCTTGATTATAGGTTTTTCTGAGGGATCATCTTAGGATAGTTCTTTTAGTAAATGGTTTCTATTAGAACTTCCTTCAATGATGTTCTGAAATATGTTTAAGTGGAATCAATTTATTAATTTCCGTAGTTCTGCAAGCAAAAGCAATGAAAGAAACCAAGTAATTACTATTATAGATGAAGAAATGCAATAAAAGAAATCCTATAAAAAGAAAAACTTTAATAAAATATCTCACTGCCATGATGTATATATATACAACCGGTTTTCTTTTCTTCTTACAACCTCTCAACTAAAACTAGCTCACCAATCAACACACACATTGGCTTCCCTGTAAGATGAACCATGCCAAGCTCTTTTGACTCCTGCTTGATGGACTCCATGAGCGACTGACACCCTACAGGAACAGTGACCTGTCTTTTAATCATCTTGATCACCAGCTCATTATCACACTCAAGGAGGGAAAGAAAACCGCCGTTCTTTACTAGCTTCAGAGACCTTTAAAAATGCCCCAAAGTTCAGCCATAGGGACTGAACAATCCCCTAATTTGGCAGTCGGAAAATGATAGATGGCAGGATCTGTAACATCCACCGTTCACAATCTGCGCGTGATAGAAATCAACGTGCTGAGTGGAAAACTCAGTGGTGCTAAATATTTATAATTTAAAATAGCCAAACAATAAATCACAATACTTTTGAAAACAAAATACTTAAATCATAAAACATATCAAGCACCAAAAATGTGCTAATTAAATCTAAATATTTTGAAAAAAGATAAAGAAATCCACATTTCATAAATTTTTACTAAACTCAGTATAATTTAGAAAATATCACAAATAACATTATGTTTCTGGTTTCTTATAATGAGATAAAATTCCATTTTTATTTTATTAAGGCTCGTACTAACACCGAAAGAATGTAAGCAGATTCGATCGTGGCCTGTAGAAGCGCCATCCACCAATCACACAATCATGGCCTATGGAAGCACCACCCACCAATATCACACTCGTGCCCTATGGAAGCACCACGCGTGGCCTGTGCAAATGTGCAAGCACTACCACAATAATAAGCGCGTCCGCTTATTTATAAAGGGCTGCTAACCCTAGCATATGATCATAGCTCCACCAAATATAATGGGCTGATAACCAAAGCATGCTCACATATCAAAATACATCTCATCATACCACATATCAATCAAGTATAGTAGAGCCAAAATAATTCCATTCTTTCACAAATAAATCTCATTTCTCACCCACCATTTCTTATTCAAAATCATTTCATAATTAACACCTTTTATTTCAAAATATTTCTA